>CM040240.1:156532607-156621261 GCA_022545495.1 Chrysanthemum lavandulifolium
AAGGCTTAAAATACCTTAAGGCATATAGGAAAGTTAATGTGAAGTTGAGATGGATGTTATGCATATGAGCAAGACATGTTGTTAGTCTTTGTACATCCTTCGACATTGAAACTTATAAAGCGACTTGGTGGATAAATCTTTGTTGTATTGAACGAAACAAGAGATTTGAAATGCATTATATCATTAAGTGGGTAGGAGGACTACATCATTTTAAGAAATGAATACTAGACGCCTACCATTAATGCTTCTTTCCCCAAGTGAGAATAATGCAAATACATTGATTGAAAGCAAAATAAAAAATGTCCTTGGACATTGTAAGTTTCATACATAGAACTTACGAAGGGTAGTGCCATTCCAAGTTCTATCAATAGCGTCTCCATCCAAGGTTTCCAGCTTGTAGGCTCCGTTGCCATATGCTTCCTTAACAATGTAGGGCCCTTCCCATGTAGGTCCTAGTTTACCCTGGTACTCAGCTTTACTTGCGCTATTGAGTCGGAGGACATATTCCCTGATTGAGGCTATTTTCCTTCGTTCTTCGAGTAGGTCTATGTGGAAAACTAGAAGGGGGGGTTGAATAGTTTTGCCGATTTTAAGTTGATTTCAAAAACTTTAGATTCGATATTATGTGAAATCGTATGGATGTTGAGAACGTATAGATCTAATGATAATGTAAGTAAATAAACAAAGATAAGGGATAGAAATGACACAACCGATTTATAGTGGTTCGGCTACAAGGACACCTTCCTTGCCCTACTCCACTCCCGAGTCACCTACTCGAGAGTTCAAGCACTATGTCAACAAACTCCTTCACTTGGCGGAGAAGCCTTCACAACGTTGCTTACACTTTATCCGTGCAAAGCTAGATACCGAGTCTCAGCAGCACGTGGACCAAACCAACACAACTATTACACAACAAATATGTGAAATATCAAATACAAGATCTTTGCTACAGAAATCTTGCGGAGTGACAAATCAATCAAGGACCCTTGCTTGGATGACTTGTAGAATGCTCGTGATCTCGCCTTAGAGAAGGACCTATATGAGAATCACAAATAGAAAGAAAAGAAGAACAACTCTCTAGATCAAGTGATCTATATGTTAGAAGAGAATTAGAGTGTATGAGAGATTTAGTAAGAAGAGGGTGAGTTAGAATGAAGAAATGGCTCTCTATTTATAGGCAAATTTCCTCATCGTTCACACGGATCCTTCCACTTGGGATCCGGCTAGCACAAAGCTAGGGATCCGTGGAACGCCCTCTTTGCCCATGGGTTTTTGGTTATGGGTCATGGGTTGGTCCATGGGTTATATCTAGATTCAATGTATCTAATTATACATTGTATCAAGTCTCTTTGGGTATGGGTTAAGATCCATGGGTTGTGATTTTACCCATCCAAATTAACTATTACAACAAATGCTTTTGTTACTACATTTTGTATTTAAAAGATTATATGTAAATGCTTTACAAAAATAACATGTATCCTTATAATTATACTTAAGACAACATTATATATGTTATCAACAAAACACAAAGAGATCGCAAAATATTAATAAACGTTTTTACGGTTTATTTGTATTAACAATCTCCCTTTTGTTGATGACAAATGTAATGTTATGATGAGTAAAACTTAAGAATAGATGTAAGTTTTGAAAGCTCCTAAGTTTTACTTCTTCTCCCTTTTTGTCGAAACAAAAGTTAACCCTTGGAGGAAAAAGTAGTCTACTTACTCCCCTGACGGTAGCTCCCCTAGTTTGGGGCGCCAAGAGAAGAAAAATCTACAAAAAGTTAGTAACATGCTTAATTGATCTTATGGTTGTCGAGAAACAAGATAGGAGCCAAGGTATGTAAACAAGGCCTTGTAATAAAACGACAAATTGTAGTGGTAGTTAAGCCACTTACAAGCATGTAAAAATAAGAACAAGACTTGTTCTTGAAAATGACAAAAAGATATAAAAAGTGAAAAATAGTAGTAGAGATTCCTTCCATGCTTGCATAAGGTTATGGATGGAGGTTTTGATGAGTAATTGTATTGATGCGATCAAGGATGAGGTTGAGTATGAAACGCATTTCTTCCTAACTTCTATTGCAATTTCCTAGTGGATTGGCAATGTTCACAATGTAGATGATGTGGGTAATGAGTTCGGAAGTTTTCCGGGTTGTTTTGATTTGAGTTATGCGGAAGTTATGGTGGAAAAATAGGAAAATATGGATCAAAATCCGGAATGTTTGTATGTGGTGGTGGAAAAGAACCTAGATGTTCTTGTGATGTGATGGGAGCTAGAGGTGGTGATGTTTCAAAATCTTGAAAAATAGTATTTGGTGATGTGGGGGTGTGGAAAAGACTATTTCTTTTCTTTAGGTTGGGTAGATCGTGTTGGAGTCCTAAGGAGTTCCAAAGAGTTATTTTAGGTGGTGATGAAGTTGGTGTACTTGTTGGTGATGAGGGTGGTGCTATAATGGAAGCATCTTGTGGTGAGTTGTTTGAGGATGAATCATTTGAGGTTGGTTTTGCTAAACAACAAGATCGGATACTAATCCAGTGGATATCCTAGCATTTGATTGTGGTATTTTGGATGGTGGAAGTACAAAGGTTTGGATATCATGATTGTTTGTACTAGATGATTCTCTAAAGGGTTTTGGATGACATTATGAAGTGTGTTTGTGAGAAGGAGATGGAGTATGCAAGCATTTTGGGAGTTATATATATAGAAAAACAACACATTGTAATGAATGCTTGACCCAAAATGTGGATTAAAATCTAATGATTAGATATGAATTCAAGGCATGTGATCATGAGAACACAAGCATTAAAGAGCATACTCCCAAAAATAAGACAAATGTGGATATTTCATCCAAAATGACAAAAATAGAAGTTGAAAAGCGACACATATACACGGATCCCACGGATCCTTCCCATGAGGATCCGTCCGGCATGAAGGCTGGGATCCGTGGGTCTGTGTTCGAGCGAGACAAAATTTTCCTTTTGGAAATATTTTGCCTATTGTGTGCCTATATGCAAACTATTTGGAGTTGCGGTTATCTCGACCCTAAAACGAAATAAAAACTAAACTAGAAGTAAAAAGTATCCTATTGAGATAACCCGAAAACACATATTTAGTACATAAGTACGTAATCTTGTGTTGTCAATGCTCCTAATTCATTGTAGCTTAAATGAATGTACCCGAAAACACATATTAGTTATGTGTCCCTTTAGCATTCAAAAGACATGAGATGCAATGAAACGGGTTTTACTTTGTATTAATAATGAAAAGCGATTTGTCCTAGACGTGAGAAATTGCTTTTGTGAAATTGATAAGGAAGGTATCATCCTTTTAGAAAACATTGTGAAAGTAGGTTTTCTTTGAAAATGTGTATATAAAAGTAGGAGAGCTATAAGTAAAAAAACTTATCTTTGGGTTTGAAAATTCCGTATTGTTTGTGAGTTGTGCGTAAAATAGAGATCCTAGACTCGGAAGGAAGAAGGCTAGTGTTTACATACCTTGTAGAGTCAAAATAAATTACGACGTGTGTTCCATTAAACCAAGACCAAGGCGAAGTAGGTTGAATTGTTCCCGCTTCAACGGTTTGGTGAGGGCGTCGGCTATGTTATCTTCGGATGCTACCTTCTCAATAGAAATGTTCCCTTTTGAACATTGTCTCTTAAAGTGATGACGAATCTCTATATGCTTGGTGCGAGAATGCAATACCGGATTCTTGCTTAAGTCGATGGCACCTTTGTTATCACATAGAATGGCTATGTCGCTTAGATGAATGTCGTAGTCTACTAACGCTTGTTTCATCCATAGTGCTTGTTGGCATGCTTTGCCGGTGAGGCGTACTCGGCTTCGGTTGTTGATATTGCTAGAGCCGTTTGTTTCTTAGAAAACCACGATGTTAAACAACATCCCATGAAAGTACACACCCCACTTGTACTTTTCTATCAACGTAATCCCACGCATGGTCGAATCGCATATACAATTGTTTCTACACCGTGCCCTTAGGATACCATAATCCTAATTGTGTTGTACCCTAATGTATCTAAAAATTCTTTTGACGGCTTCTAGGTGTGAAGTTTTGAGGTTTTCTTGAAACCTAGCACATAAGCAAACACTAAACATGATATCCGGCCTACTTGCCGTGAAGTAGAGGAGACTACCTATCATGCCACGATATTTAGTATTATCTACGGATTCGCCATCTTCATCTTTTGTTAGTTTGGTGTCGGATGACATGGGTGTCCTAATTGGTTTCGACTCTTCTAGACCAAATTTCTTTAACATCTCCTTGATGTATTTAGATTGATTGAAGAAGATACCATCTTCTACTTGTTTAATTTGTAGACCAAGAAAGAAGCTAAGTTCTCCCATCATACTCATCTCGAACTCGTCATGCATGATTTTAGAGAAATCATCACACATGTCTTGACAAGTGGATCCGAATATAATATCATCTACGATATTTGTACTATGATTATGTGTGACTCCTTTTCTTAGTAAAGAGTGTGTTGTCAACTAACCCCATGGTATAGTTATGTTTAATTAAAAGGACTTGAGTCTATCATACCAAGCTTTTGGAGCTTGTTTAAGACCATAAAGGGCTTTCTTTAATTTATAAACGTGTTTGGGTTTTCAAAATCGATGAAGCCGGAGGTTGAGCTACATATACTTCTTCATTAATAAGACCATTTAGAAAAGCGCTTTTGACATCCATTTGATAAAGCTTTAGATCATTAGCACAAGCATACGCAAGAAGTATTCTTATAGACTCTAATCTAGCCACGGGGGCATAGGTCTCATCAAAGTCTATTCCTTCTTGTTGGTTATACCCTTGGGCAACGAGTCTAGCTTTGTTCCTAGATACTACTCCGTTTGCATCTAATTTGTTTTTATACACCCATTTTGTTCCTATTACGGTTTGATTACTAGGTGGAGGGACAAGTGTCCAAACATCATTATAAACAAATTGATTTAATTCTTCTTGCATAGCCATTACCCAACTTTCATCTTTTATGGCTTCTTGTGTGTTCTTAGGTTCTATAGTTGAAACAAAACAAAATAAGCTACTTAGGTTTTGAACTTGAGACCTTAATGTTCGATCGTTTAGCTTTCCTATGACCTTATCTACGGGTGATCTTTGGACTCTTTAATGTTTGTGATTTCACTAATTGAAGGTTCATCTTCTTCGTTAATCTTTTTCTTAATTACAATAGCTTCACTTTCTATGATCTCGTCATCGACAAGAGGTGGAGAGGGTTTGGGTGGACTTTCATCAAATTTTATGTTTAATGACTCTTCTACCTTCATTGTTTCTTTGTTTAATATGACGAGGCTTGCTATTAGGCGAGTAACCTAAAAGATACCTTGGTTGATTTAGGATCAAATTTTGTAAGGTAATCTTTAGTGTTAAGAATGAAGCATTTGCTTCCAAAGACTCTAAAATGATTTAAAGTAGGCTTTTGCCTCGGAGTAACTCATATGGAGTTTACCTAAGATTGGTCTAATTAAGACTCGATTGAGTATGTATGTTGAGGTATCAACAACATTACACCAAAATTTTTGAGGTATGGATTGTTCGTTAAGCATGGCTCTACTCATTTCTTGAAGGGTTCTATTCTTTCTTTCTACTACCCCATTCGATTGTGGAGTCGTGGAGCCGAGAAGTTGTGAGTAATACCATTAGCGTCACAAAAGCTCCGAATTGCACTTCATTATCGAATTCCCTACCATGATCCGTCCTAATAGACACTATGGGTTTTCCTAGTTGTCTTTGGATCTTTTTGCTTAATATTTCAAAATAGTTAAAGGTTTCCGTTTTGTTCTTTAAAAATTTTGTCCAAGTATACCTAGAGTAGTCATCCACTATTACCAAAGTATAGTAGTTGCCTCCATAACTTTGGATAGCGGATGGACCAAATAAATCCATATGTAGTAATTCTAGACACCTAGTTGTGGATACCATGTTTTTAGCTTTATGACTCGAGTGAGCTTGTTTTCCTATATTACAAGCATCACAAAAATGATGTTCATATTTTAACTTAGGTAGATCTCTTACTAGATCTTTGGATGATAGTGATTGAAGAAGTCGCATATTGGCATGACCCAATCTTGATGCCATAAGGTCAAGTATCATCCATAGAGGTAAGACATAGTTTGTCTTTAGGTTCATTACCGATTTTAATGACATAGACTCCATGTTTCCTAATTCCTCTTCCTATGGTTATGCCATTTTAAGTATCTTACTACGGTTTGGTAAAAGTACATTGCACTTTTATCACATATTTGTCCTATACTTAAGAGATTAAAGTTTAGGTTTTCTACGTGACACACATCGTTAATGGTTAGAGATTTGTTAGAAACCGTACCTTTACCAATGATTCTACTTTTGCTATTTCCAAACACCACATTACCTCCATTAACAGATTCATATGTGGAGAATAGATCCTATTGCCGGTCATGTGCCTCGTGCACCCGCTATCCTTGACCCATTCATCGGGGTCTAGGTCGACCTTTAAGCATACCTAAAACAATAATAAACTCAAAGTTTGGTCCCCATTTATTCATGGGTCCATTAGTGTTAAACATTCCATTCATGTTAGACATGTATGGATAAGATGAGTATGCATTCCATGGAGCAAAGTTTTGAAAAGAGAAACCGTTTTGCATATTAGGGTTCCATCCCATTTGATGATTACTTCTTGGATAAACGTTATTAGGTCTCCTAGGTGCATTATGTTTTTGAAAAGATGGTGCTTTGTTTCTTGCGAAAGTAGGATTAATTTTTGGAGGTGGATGTTGAAGCTATGTTATTACCACTAGTTGTCACAGCAGATCCACGGATCCCGGTTTGTACAATCGCGGTTCCCTTTTAGGGATTCGTGGATCCGCCACAACAGATGGTGGTTTTTCTAATTCTTTAACAAATTTTGTTTCTTTACTAGTTGATGGATCAAGTTGTTGTATGCCTAGACCTTTTGGTTGTTCTTGGTTTTAACACCATCGAGTATTGTATCTAAGGTGTTTGTACTCATTCTAGCAATTTTAGAATCTAAATGATCAACTAGTGTTTGAAGTTGAACACAAAGTTCACATTCACCACTTGCTATTTTACCCTTTTCCAAACGTTTTAGTTTTGCTTTTAATTCTATGACTTCTTTATCTAAACGTTGGTTTTGACTCTTTAAAAGCTTGTTTTTGTTAATTAGTTTTAAGCTAATATTGCATAGTTTATCATATTCATTATGCAATGAGTCGTCATCAAGTGATGAACTACTATAGTATTCGTGACATACCTCGTCATTTGCCATGAGACAAATTTCTTCGTCCTCCTCGTCGCTCATTCTCCACGTGCGCTCACGAATGCCTTTTGATCATCCCGTTTGGGACACTTACTAATAAAGTGGTTTGGGTCCCGCATTTAAAGCAAGTACGATCATCCTTTGGCTTTTCGTCCTCTTTGTTTTTCCGAAAGCCTTCTTATCGTCATACGGTTATTTGACGATCTACCCTTTCTTCTAAAGAACTTTTAAAGTCCCTTACCGCCATAGCGTACTCTTCGTCGTCACTACTCAAGATGAGCTCTCCTCATCGCTCGAAATCTTTTGGCTTTAAGGGCAAGAGATTTGTGTTTCTCTTTCACCTTTGAGGCTTGGAATCTTTAGCAAGGACAAGCTCGTAGACTTTTAGGTTGCCTATGAGTTCATCGAGGTGAGGCTTGTCAAATCTTTTGACTCTTCGATTGCACACCTTGGATCTCCACTTGATGGAAGTGCCCTTAGATATCTCCTAACATGGTTACGGCTAGAAAAGGATTCATCAAGTGCTTGTAAAGATGTAATAATAGTATTAAAGTTAGCAAATGAATGATCTATAGTTTCCTCATCCGATATTGAAAATTGTTCATATTGTTGAACAAATAGATCAATTTTATTATTTTTAACTTGTTGGTTGCCTTGATGAGTTACAACTAAAGAATTCCAAATTTCTTTAGAGGTTTTAAGCATGAAAATTCTTTCAATTCCTTTTCGGTAAAGCATTATATAAAACCATTTTGCTTCACTATTTTTAGAAAGCTTTTACTTCATTTCATCATTTAGTTTATCATGAGGTATGTGAACTAAATTTCCTTTATCATCATTTGAGGTAACCTCAAAATCACCTTCAACAATAATGTACCAAAGATCAATATCTTTAGACATCACATATGTTTGAATCTATTTTTCCAATATATAAAACCATTAGTTTCAAGTAGTGGTGGTCGTTGCATAGATTGCCCTTCCTTATAATTTTCGAAACCCATAGTGATCGAAAAGTTTTAAAATACAATTTTATTTTAAAACTTTTATAAACTTAGCTCTTGATGCCAATTGTGGAAAACTAGAAGGGGGTTGAATAGTTTTGCCGATTTTAAGTTGATTTCAAAAATTTAGATTCGATATTATGTGAAATCGTATGGATTTTGAGAACGATAGATCTAATGATAATGTAAGTAAATAAACAAAGATAAGGGATAGAAATGACACAACCGATTTATAGTGGTTCGGCTACAAGGACACCTTCCTTGCCCTACTCCACTCCCCGAGTCACCTACTCGAGAGTTCAAGCACTATGTCAACAAACTCCTTCACTTGGCGGAGAAGCCTTCACAACGTTGATTACACTTTATCCGGTACAAAGCTAGATACCGAGTCCGTAGTACGGTGGACCAAACCAACACAACTATTACACAACAAATATGTGAAATATCAAATACAAGATCTTAAGCTACGAAATCTTGCGGAGTGACAAATCATCAAGGACCCCTTGCTTGGATGACTTGTAGAATGCTCGTGATCTCGCCTTAGAGAAGGACCTATATGAGAATCACAAATAGAAAGAAAGAAGAACAACTCTCTAGATCAAGTGATCTATATGTTAGAAGAGAATGAGAGTGTATGAGAGATTTAGTAAGAAGAGGGTGAGTTAGAATGAAGAAATGGCTCTCTATTTATAGGCAAATTTCCTCACTTGTTCACACGGATCCCACGGATCCCTTCCACTTAGGATCCGGCTAGCACAAAGCTAGGGATCCGTGGAACGCTCCTCTTGCCGGGTTTTGGTTATGGGTCATGGGTTGGTCCATGGGTTATATCTACATTCAATGTATCTAAGTATACATTGTATCAAGTCTCTTTGGGTATGGGTTAAGATCCATGGGTTGTGATTTTACCCATCCTAATTAACTATTACAACAAATGCTTTTGTTACTACATTTTGTATTTAAAAGATTATATGTAAATGCTTTACAAAATAACATGTATCCTTATAATTATACTTAAGACAACATTATATATGTTATCAACAAAACACAAAGAGATCGCAAAATATTAATAAACATTTTTATGGTTTATTTGTATTAACAGTCTAGGTTGCTACGGAGTCTTTCTTCGTTGTCTGCTGCTTCGAAGTTCATGACCCTTTCTGTTTCGACACTTACTTCCGATGGAATGACAGCTTCCGTGCCATATATCAAGCTAAAAGGCGTTTCCCCATGGCTTGACTTTGTGTGCGTTATGTGAGCCCAAAGTACTTGAGGTAGTTCATCTACCCAACCGTGGTGACTGTATCCCAGCCTTCATTCTATGCCTTGGATGATGTCCCCGTTAGTGACTCCAACAAGATCTCAACAACCAAAACAAAAAAAATAGTCTTTTTAACACCTCCCACTTCTCCAAACACAATTTTCAAAAACCTTTAAACCTCACCACCCTTAGCTCCCATTTTGTTACAATAACATCTAAGTTCTTTTCCACCATCACTTCCAAACATTTCGGACTTTGATCCACTCTTTCCATCTTTTCCACCACAACTTCCGCATCTCACAAATCAAAGTCGTTCGGAAAACTTCCGCACTCATTACCCACATCACTTACATTGTCAATCCACTAAGGATATTGCAATAGAAATTAGGGAAGAAATGCGATTCATACTCAACCTCATTCTTGATCGCATTAATATCATTACTCATCAAAACCTCCATCCATAACCTTATGCAAGCATGGAAGGAATCATTATTACTGTTTTTTTAGTATTTTTCTTTTAAGTCATTTTTTTAGAACAAGTCTTGTTCTTACTTTTACATGCTTGTATGTGCCATAAATCCACTACATTTTGTTGTTTTATTACAAGGCCTTGTTTACATACCTTAGCTCCCAATCTTGATTCTCGTCAATCACAAGATTATTTTTGCATGTTAATACTAACCTTTTCTTTGTAGGACTTTTTATTTTTCTCACTTGACGCCTCAAACTAGGGGGAGCTACCATCAAGGGGGAGTAAGTGCTACGTGGACTATTTTTCCACCTTTTATTTCTTCGTTGGGTTAACTTTTTGTTTTGAAAAAAAGGGGGAGAAGAAGTAAAACTTAGGCTTTCAAAACATACATCTAATCTTAAGTTTTACTCATCATAACATTATGTTTTGTCATCAACAAAAAGGGGGAGATTGTTAATACAAATAAACCGTAAAAACGTTTATTAATATTTAGCGATCTCTTTGTGTTTTGTTGATAACAAATATAATGTTGTCATAAGTTTAATTATAAGGATACATGTTATTTTTGTAAAGTATTTACATATAGTCATTTAAATACAAATTGTTGTAATAAATCATTTGTTTTAATAGTTTATTAGGATGGCTAAAAATCACAACCCATGGAGCATATCCATAACCCATGGTATTGACCCATACCCATTTGACTAGATGCAATGTATCTATTAGGACCAACCCATAACCCATGACCCATGATCTATAACCAAAAAACCCATGGGCAAAGAGGAGCGTCCCACGGATCCCTAGGTTTACACTAGACGAATCCCTTAAGGGAGGGATCCGTGGGATCCGTGGAACAGTGGCAAGATTTTGCCTATAAATAGAGAGCCATTTCTTCATTTCTCTTCACCCATCTTCTTTCTAAATCTCTCATATACTCTTACTCTCTTCTAACAAAAGATCATTTGATTTAGAGAGTTGTTCTTCCTTCTTCTATTGTGATTCTCATATAGGTCCTTCTCTAAGGCGAGATCACGAGCTCACTACAAGTCATCCAAGCAAGGGTCCTTGATTGATTTGTTCATCTACAAGATTTACTGTAGCAAAGATCTTGTACTTGATATTTCACATAGTTGTTGTGTAATAGTCATTTTGGTTTGGTCCTCCGTGTTCGGACTCGGTATTTAGCTTTGTACTGGAAAAAGGTGTAAGCAACGTTGTGTAGGATTCTCTGTTGGATCTTAATATTTATGTTGTTAGATGATTCGGGTGGTCTAGGATTGTGATTAAACAAGAAAGCCATTTTAGAGAGATGAAGAGAGTTGAGAGGAGGTTCTTGAAAGAGAGTTGCTTAAACAAATGTAAGGTTAGATTCAAAGAAGCCACACCCCTTCCATGGATGGAAGGGGTATTTATACTTACAACTTACACTAAACTATTCTATGCTACTAATTAACAAATAAACTACTGAGTAACGTAAATAACGACAAGTCTACGAGCTAACTTATGCTAGATAATATTTGGGGTGACCGACTCTTCACTATGGAATTTTCTAATTCCTAACAGTCTCCTCTAAGGAGGTCACCCCATGTTTTACATTTGAATCCTAGCATTCTATTCTTGACTTTGTTCTTGAGCTCGTAGACTTCCGTTCTTCAATTCCGCAATCTTTGTGCTTTTGTAGTGCAACTTCAAAGTCCGAGTGCTTTGTACTTTCGGTGGAGGTCTTTGAACCGATCCACATCTTTGATGATCTTGAGCTTTCTTTAAGATCATCGACACATGAAATCTCTGGATCACCCTTTATTGTGTTGCCATCATGTGAAGTTGTGACTTTCGGACCGACATGCTCACACTTTTGAATCATGACATCTTTCCATCGTAGTAGCGGAAGCCTTCTTGGTTCATGATATTTGCGGCGGAGAGCGAAGCATAGTATGAAATATCGAGCCGTGTTATGTAGATATGCACCGGTCATGATTTCTTTAATTTAATTGTGGATGTTGTGAGCATGCGGCTTTGGATTGACCGCTCAATTCGATCGGTACCAACCGTCCAAATGTACCAAAAAAACAACAGTTAGCAATAAAACACATGAAAGTGTCTTTGATCACTTTCGTCGAAGTGAGGTACACGGCACACGGTTCCCCGTTGATCGAGAAATCTTGCCTGTGATCGGTAGGATTCCTAAGAATCTCCTTGATGGGGTTTCGCAATTGTTTCTAGCCGTTCTCAAACACGAACGTCTCAAAGAAGACAACACGGAGTGAGTGAACTAACGAATTGAGATTCACCGATTGATGAAAATGATTTGAAAAACAATCGCGTATTGCTTAAGATAAAGAGTTTTGCAATACAACGAAGGTTTTATGGGAAATATCAATTTTCAATCAAAATACCTTTGTATTTGAAAAGAGTACACATTCGACGTGCTAGCGAAAAGAAGAGATTCGCACATCGAGCGGTTTTTCTAAAAGTATTTTTCAATCGAGATACTTTTGAATTTGAAATGAATACACATTGACGTGCAAGAGAAAAGAAGGTTTGCACATCGAATGGTTTTCCAAAAGTATTCGTCAAATCGAATCTGGACCAAGGTTGATTCACGAGTGAATCGCCCCATCGTTCTATCCGGTTGTCACAAGTTTGATCTTTGCAAGATCTCACATGTCACCCACCAAGAGCTTGTTAGATGTTGGCTCTAGAAGGATTTCCATCTTCATCGTGAATATTTTACATATCACTCGGATGTTCTAGCAATACCACAAAGATAATGCGTGGGACTCTAAATATATACTTACTTTCCACATTGTGTGAAACAACAAGTCTTCATTAATTTTGTGTCCTAACGAGATATTGTGGATGATCTCTTGGCTCTAGACTCAATTGTGCACTTTTTGGTTCCCGTGTGGGAGACTAGGGAGAGGGTCTCCTTCTTCAATATCAACAATCTCAAGAGAAAGTCGATAGATTATGTAGGTTCCCGTTAGAATGAAACAAGCCCTTTTAAGAGGAACTTGAGTAGCTTGGGAAGTTTAGTGCGGTCGTCACCGGGTCCATGATGTCTTGTCTTCAATACTAGTGTTACCTTAGTAAACACTAGTAGCATATGTATTGAACCCGGATTACGCCTCAAGGTTGAATTGTTGGAGGGCTATTTCTTTTCACACTTTTCATATTCATTTCTTTTTCATTCTTCAACCCCTTCGCTGCTTACCGAGACTTTATAACTAGAACCTTGTTGGGTTTATTCCAAGATTAGCGCTGTCTCGATCCGCACTCTTCCCATTTCTCATTTTCTCCTTTTTCATCATACCTAAGGACTCTACACTTTCTAGTGGATTGTCCTCGGAAGATCCCTCCGGTTCGGCGGATCGTGGGAACAAATACCTAACCTCACCATCCTTATAACTCCATGCATAAAGTAAAATGGTCGGTCTTTTGGTACAGACATTCTTCCTTGAAACCAATTGAAAATCATTTGAAAAACAATCAAGGTACTTGTGATACGAGATCAAAGCATTTTGTACCCTAATAGTTTTGATCATTTAGAAAACCTCCCCCTCAACATGTGCGTATGATTTAGAAATTGTTTAGCACAAGGAGGCAAGAGGACTTTGAAATATTTTCTTTGATCACAATTTTCATATGAAAAAGCCATTTGATTTTCATGGTAAAATTCTCCCCCTCAATATGTGCGTAGGATATTTGAAATCATTTTATCACATAGAGGCAAGAGTTCTTTTGAAGCACATTTACGATCACATAAGCCATTAAGAAACCAATTAAAACTCAATCAAGGTACTTTATGTTAAAACATAAAAGCATTTGTACCTTGATAGTTTCTTTTCTTTAAAATGCTCCCCTCAATATATGCTTCAAGATTCGAAAGCGCTTAGCACATATGAGAGAGCAAGCGTGCACAATTAAATCAAAGCGATCACCTTTATCAAATTTCATTATTAAATCACAAATTATCCCCGATCAAAATATCAAACCCTTTGAGATTTTGGATCCCAAGTGATTTAATTAGGTTTAGACAACATAGGAGAAAATGTGGCGGTTTAAATACTCATCTTGTTTTTGATAAATGCTCCTCCTCAACATGTGCATTGTATATTTGAAATCGTTTGGCACATGGAGGCAGGAGTACCTATAAAGGACTAAAACCAATTCATTTTGAAAGACCTTGATTCTAAAGAAAAAATCATACCATGACATAACGTTAAATCTTTAGATCACCACTTATATTGTACAAAGCGGAACTTTTGTGAAGAAATATCGTTTGAAAATATTTTATTTTAAATCACTCTCCCCCTCAATCCATGACCGTAGTCGATAATTGAGTGACTCAAGTTTTGATAAAATGAAGTCCGGTGATTTTCAAAATTAAGTCCAATTAATTTTCAAAACAATGTTTTCCATTTTCAAAACAATTTAATCAAATTATTCAAAATTGTTTAAAAATGGTATCCTGCACAAAGATACGTTAGGTGGTTGAGAAGCTTCCGTTGTTGCTGTAGGGCTTGGAAGAAAACCGTCTGCAGATGCAGTGAGACTTCTTCTTACATTGCATTTTGAATGCCACCGAGGTCGATTAAGCTCCGTTTCTTCAATCACTTAGAAGAAAACCATCTGCGATGCGGTGAGACCTCTTATGTTGCATTTATGCCAACTTTCCATTGAAGTCAAATTAAGCTCCGTTTCTTCATTTGTCAACCCAAGATATAGTTACCCTTTCCTTTCGGCATCCAACTATCTTCAATTGTGAGATCCGGATCGGGAACATTCTTTTATACCAATATACCTGCATACGTTAGTGAACACACATACAAATATATGGTGGTGAAATCACCCAAACAACAATCGACTAATTAAAGTCAAATCAACATAACAATCGGATCATATAAGGCATGGGGTTTATGTGTTAATCAAACTCTAATCATCTAAACCTAACAATCATATTCTAAATTCCTAGTCCTTGACACGTGGCAAATATCATTTTAATTAAGCACGTAGGATAATTAAGAAAGCTCGTTAGATGATATAGATTTGAAAACATTCTCCCCAATCAATGACTCATTTTATGAAAAGTTTAAAAGCTGAAGTCATTGATTGAGTTTTCAATTTTAACGAAAACTCTGAATCTGATTGATTTTCAAGCAACTCATTTTCCACCATTTTGAAAACACAACAAATATTTTTATGAAGAATTTTAGACGGAAAAACATTTTTGTAGGAACAGCAGTCCTTTTGACGACATGCTTTCCTTGTTTTGTTTTTTTTTTTTAGGATAAGTGCACGAAATATTTGAAAAATTGATTTAGCGCAGCACTTTCCTTTCTTGAAGAACGGGTTGCTATCTGAAATAATAGCAAGCCATATTCTAAGCGCGGGTTACAGTCTGAAGTAACTGTAAGCCATTTATGAAGCGCGGTTCTGATCTCAAATAATTGTAAGCCTTTTTTTTTTTTTTTTTTTTTTTTTAGACATGTTTAAAAAGAATATTTACACCTCTTGCTCGAACTTCATCTAAAGTCCTGTGCCATTATTGAATGACATTTCTAAGACCGTAGATGTTATCGATACGGAAGACATGTCTTGAGAAAACAATATTTTTGGTCTTTTTAAAATTTTACGATTTTTATGGGTTTTGAGGATTTTATATTTTCTATTTTCTTTTCTAGGTTTTATAATTTTCTATTTTGTTTTGCGGTTTTATAATTTTGTATTTTGTTTTTCGATAAATATATACAAGGATAGATAAGATGATATAGTAAAGAAGATGATGATACGAGTACCGAGATAAGGATATCAAGCGACCCGTTGTAGAAGATAGAAGTCATCATCCCTAAAACTTTCACCACCAAAGCTTCCGAGGTTCTTGCATTGAAGAAAGAAATTGAACCATCTGAAAGTGAGACTTTGGCGACTTCCCCGAACCGAAAATCCTTATGTTGAGTGATTCAAGCTCTATTTCAAGTTTGCTTTAACCGGTGCAAAAGAAGCACACCATTATCATAAACCCATTGCTCCTTTCAAGAATAATCACCGTGATTCTTCGTTCGAGGTTATATCATCAACAAGAACGACAGCGTATCATCCCACACATAAATAACTCTTCTCCAACTTCATAACCACCAAGTCCGAGCTATGCATCCCCAACGAGTTGTCAAGAGACCACTTCCCCAGTAGATGAATTGATGCGATCGGTCTCTTAGACTAGAGCTCACAAACCCGAATACACATACCAAGACAAAGAAACTTATACCATCAGTAGCAGTTAAGTCCAATAGCCAAAGAATAACCCCGATGTATACTTTTCTCTCCCACGAGATAGTGCATGAAGCTCAAGAACCCGAAGTACCGAATGCCCAAAGAGAATAACCGATAACATTGAAGCGGGTCGAATCACCGATTATCTCTGGAGGACTATCTCTGCGATTTCAACTCCGAAATAAGTGATTATATCTACGAATCAGCGATTAAGCACTCAAGTGAAACAGTGAGCATCCCCAATGTACACAATCTCTCCCCGATGATTGTGATAACACTGAAAATCATCACACACTTGTGTACCTCTTTTATCATCGGATACTAACTCTTACATCTCTTCCCCCACGTAGTTGGAATAAGAACACTAAACGCCTTGATGAGTAAACCTTGAGTTTCTCTGCGGTCATGACAAATGTCTTCCCGGGATATCTTCAATCACTTAGAAGAATTAAGTTCATCAAGTTTACTCGCCATGAGTCAAACCTTGAGTTTCTCTGCGGTAATAACATTTGTCTTCCCGGGATATCTTCAATTACTTAGAAGTATTAAGCTCATCAATGTTTACTCGCGTTTAGATGCGTGTCTCCTTCCCCCTTGCTGGTTTTGACACTTCAGAATCAGCAACATTTTATCATCCCAAATACTTGAAATCTGTTAAGAAGATCGCTTGAAGTCTTTGTGGAAATCAACTTGCTGAAGAACAGAATGAGCAAGTCTAATTGGGGATTAAATTCGGCATTACACTCTCCCCCAATTAGTGCTCTCCCCTAAACCGACAATCAGTTAATAAATGCCCAGATTAAGAAGAAGTCTTTAGATCGTTAAATGCAACTCGTCTTTAGTCTTCTAGCATGTAGCAAAAAATGCAAAAGCAGATCAAGACTCGACCTTCTTCAAGATTGTGAAGTTGGGAATAGATAGTTAACATCTTCAACTCACACCAAAAGCATCCCACCAAAAGCATCCCAATTAACTTACATCTTGCAAATCCCTTAACTAAAATCCTCCCAATCAAACAAGAACAGAAAGATGTTCATCAAGGAAATCGGCAATCGGCCATAACGAACACACAAGATGGTAACACCAAACTACCAATCACATCAAACAAGAACAGAGAGATTGTTCGGAATCATCATGTTGAAGTATACGTGAAGCATTAACCGGAAGCACTTTGTCGATAAACTCATCAATCCGAGTGAAGATGTCAACCAACGGCTCTTAGACGAGAAAAACTCCATGTGAAGATGACCCGATAAGAAGAAGCTTGGTTCTTACATGAGTTTAGAGCTGTATGACCATTTATATTCTCAAATATCAATCAACAATGCAAAAAATTCACACTTCTTCTCCCCCTCAAAAATTGCATATGGAGATGCCATTCTTGACTAAATAAGTGAAATCATCCAAAAGTATTCTATTCACACCCCATAAAATTAGCACATGATATCGCCATCGTCATTATAGTTGAGCAAGTGGAATCGGAAAACAATCAATCAGAGCCCGGTTCACTTGATAATTGAAAGCATATGGAAAAAGCATGAAGCATGTTGATTAGAATGGTCATTGAGAAGATTTCTCTTCTTCAGAAAATAAAGCGCACTGACACGTACACTTTTCTTTTCTTTAGAGAACGAGGCATGAACTGATTTGTTCATACGTCATAAGAAGATTTCTCTTCTTCGAAGATAATGCGCGCTAAACGTACACATTTCTTTTCTTTGGAGAGCGAGGCTGAACCGATGTGAGCAGGCGTCATAAGCTCTCTTTTTCATCTACTCATGGCAAACTTGTAATCAACCCCATTATCATTCAATGGGCTCTTTGTCGTGACGGTGATGGAAAAACCCAATATGATGAATTTGACCCTAAAGTAAACTACCCGAACTCGTGACTTAAACTTGCACATATGTAACAAAGAGCGGTCTTTGATTTCCATTAGCATCTCTAAGTACTCTATGTACTCTATACTCTTCAACCAACCAACCATCAAGTATAAGGCGTACATTACCTCTTGAAAATCCACAATTGAATGTGACCTTTGAGCACTACAACGTAACTCCTTAAAGTGATAGTTATTTTGTAGTGGTAAGAGCCCAATTCCCCCAAGTGGTAAAAGAAAAGGTAAAAGATACCCAACAATAACTAGATTTCCAAGTCTTCATTTTTGTAAATAAGCTCGAACAAGGATCATGAAGAATCTTTATCCATCCATCCCCGATACCTTCAGATACTAAGTACACTCGCCCGTGATATTTCACTTCAACTTCAAATAAATAATACTGAATTAACGCCGTTGTCACATCTTATGGTTAACTGTTCAATTCTAGCCTCCTTTGACGTTTTAAGTGAACTTTGATAGTGGTTTTCATCCCGACCATGGTTAAAAGCACATAACCCCGTAAAACCATGTAATAATTAAACTGCCATGACGAAAATCCAAACACCCATCCAATTCATGAAGTACACCCTTTTATCCCTTCTTTGAAACAGAAACTGTAGCACCAGCATCAAACGAGATCTCGAAATACACTTTCCTTTCTCCAAGATGGTTCCATCATTACGGGATTTTACAATTCTATGATTTAAACCGAGAAATAGTTTCTTTCGCGGGATTTTACAAAACCAAGAATAAACCGTAAGATAAATCCGGAAATGCGCTTTACTATTACCAGGATGTTTCCATTGTCACGGGATTTTACAAGTCTATGATTTAAACCGAGAAATAGATTCTTTCGCGGGATTTTACAAAATCAAGACAAAACCGTAAACAATGTCAGCTTGAATGTGTTATGACAACTTTGGTTTCGGTGAATATCAGTTTTTTAGGGGAACATGCAGCGGTTCATCAGCGATTCATTATCCAACATCATCCAAATCATCAACCATCCAATAAATACTTTGGTAAACACATCATTCACTCAATCTGTCGGCATTTGCAGTGACCACATGGTGAATTAAACCCGATATGCCAAACTTGATCATAAAGTAGAATTCCCGATTTGTTACTTAGCGTTTACTAATCCTTGTGAAAAAGAAACGGTGTACCCAATGTACCAAACCTCTTGACATATCCTCAACTGCGTGAGACACCAAAGTGACAACTACGTTGTGGTTTAAGTGAGAAAGAATCACAACCATAACTAAATAGCCAAGTCTTTATCACACTCAATAAATGCCCAAACAAGTCATCTTCGTGGAAGGGTAGAAAGAAAGAAGACGAAAATAAGTAAACGCGTCAGGAAAACCTCACTTCACTTTCAACTAAGAAATATCGAACTCAAACGATCCTGAAGTCAACTTCGTTCAAACATCAAGTTAAGCCGTGAAATAGTATCCTTCGTGATGATGTATAACCCAAGGTATCAAATTGCACGACACAACAAATCTTATCATCCAAATCTTGAAGAAACCCATCCTACCCAAACATGTGTATGGCCCAAGTTTGGTTACTTGTAATAATCGAGACCCGGTTCATGAAAAGTAATCTAATCATCCAAGTTAAATCCTATGATAATCACAAAACCAAATGTCCCACGCTCAATTCCAATTCCTGGTCCAAGTGAGATGAGATACTCGTCCTTCAATATCCGTGAAAGATTATGATATATATATCACCCAATCTTGATATTACAAACTTTGTATCCAATAATTTATAAAATGTATTCGAATAGCAAATTTTGATACTCGAGATTAACTATTATAACACAAGACCAAAAAAAATCATATAACCAATTTCAAATAACCGAAAGATTTAGTCCAGTTTATTTCCTTGTTAACACAACTCCAACCAACGGATCCAATATGACACAAAGTAGTATACTCGTTCGTCCCATCAAGAAACACAAGAGTCCGATCTGTTAGGAATTAGAAAATTCCGTAGTGAAGAGTCGGTCACCCCAAATGTTATCTAGCCTAAGTTAGCTCGTAGACTTGTCGTTAGTTTCGTTATTTAGTAGTTTATTTATTAGTTTGTAGCGTAGTTTAGTTTAGAGCAACACCGTGGAGGAAGGACGGGTCTTTACCCATTGTATTCACGATCCACAGCCGATAGGAGGTCGTGTCATTTGTAGTATAAATACCCCTTCCATCCATGGAAGGGTGGTGCTCATTCAATCTAATATTTCATACTTTGTGTAAACCTCTAGCAAGAACACCCTCTCTCTACTAACTCTCTAACTATGGCAAACATGTATTTTGATCATCCAAGACCACCCGAATCATCAAACACATAAATATTTGATCCTACAATTGGTACGAGCCAAGGTTTTGTTTCTTGTGGTGATTCTCGTGGTTCGATTCATGGTTTTATGTCTTTGTTTGTTTGATTCTTGGAAGCGGGTTGTATGCGGGTTTGTATGTTGTTTATTGGCTGCGGTTTGAATATGGTTGTGTGATGTTTGAGTGACTCAATCTTGTTTTACTGCTGATTAATGTTTAAATATGGTCGTTTTTGTTCTAAAGTTCTTAAGCAGTTTTTAAACTATTTTGAAATCATACACACATGTGTTCAATCTGTTTAAATCTGGTTGTATCCCGTTTTTCAAGTCCAAACTACGTTTTTTATTGTGTTTGTTAAAACTTATATGGGTTGATGTTTGAACTTTATGTGTGTGGTCTGATTCGAGCATGCTACTGCTGTTGTTCTTCTTAACGAGTTGTTAGTATGGTCATGTTCTAGATAGCGACTTGTCCTAATTTCTCTCCAGATTCATTGTATGGTCAACAGGTCAAAAGCGAGTTGGTCTAAATCTGCCTAGCGAGTTGTGACAAATTGCTTTTGAGCATTTTGTATTTTACTGGTATGCTAGCTGTCACTCTGTCCAAATTCTAGGTTTGAGTAGCGACTTATCAAATTCTATTTGGTCAAGTCAATAGCGATTTGATAATTGAATACAGTAGCGACTCACTTTGAAAAATATGGGTAGCGACTTGGTACAAACTTTGGCTAGCGACTTGGACAGAAAAGAAAGATGAAGTAGAAGACTTGTGTCGATAAGCTAAAAGGTAGCGACTTGACTATATAATATTTAGCGAGTTGGGTTTTGATGAAAAATGTAGCGGCGGTATGTGATGTTAGCGACTTACTTGACGAAAATGAAGAATAAGTCCTAATACCATATACCGTAACAAATATCAACCTCGATATTGAAACAAAACCATCTTACTTCATACATCTTAACATCTAATAATGATAAGTCAATCTCGAAATTGTTCAAGTGCTTGTACAAATCAAAACAAAATGTGTACACTCAAACATTTTTCATCACGGATCCAAGATTTTTATTTTCGAATCCAAACCAAAGATTGAACCAACCCATTGACAAGGTTCATTCTTTCCTCCTGATTCGGTGAAATATAAATTACAAAAGGATATGGTTTTTAGAGATCTCAGATTTGTTTCCCATGGTTTTCTCAAAGCATCATTAAGCCTCGAAAGCCTCATATATGAAAAGAAACAATCATCTTCATTGATCGACTCTAATGTACTAAAGACCTCAGTTTCAATAATACATCATTGGTTCATGTACAAAGACTCATAGAACATATTGACCCTTAAATATCTATACACAAATGATCTTGTGCCTCACGGATCGAAATGTTTTCTTTGTTAATGTCGAAACTAAGTAATGATTTTAACAACTATGTTAACTCATGTACTTGGCTCGTTTGTGACTCAATTACAACAACAAAGCTTCAAGGAAATACCTACACGAATTTATTTGTGCATTAACAAAGCGGTTTCAAGCCTTATGCCATCCTTGTGGCCATCACACATCTCGTACCATCCACATGGCATTTGAAGATCCTCGAGCCATCCACGTGGAGAGGTCATGGTATGTTAAGATCTAAAGGAGATTTATCACGGTTGTTGAAGACTGAAGGTGTGATATGAATGATTTGATGTGCAGCGTGGGGTTGGAGTGTAATTGATTTTAGGGTTTGGTGGTTGTGAAATATTTGGAGAGGGAGGCGACTTATCTGAGAATGAGACTAGGGTTAATTGTGTGTTAACATGGGTCTTTATATTCCACATTTTTAGGGTAAAATGAGTGTTAACTCAGAAACTGATTTTGGTCTCGTGAGGTGACTTTGTATCTCGTGGGCCTCATTTGAATTATGGCTTTATAGACTGGGCTTCAGAGATTAATGTGGAATGTGTTTTGGGTCAATACTTGGGCTGACCGATTATGGCTTTAGACATGAGTTGCGTGGGATTCAAGTGGGCATACAAGATATTAAGCATGTCACATATTTTGGCAACCTTATTCCTAATCATATTATATGCTTCGTATATGCCGCTGTTACATTCTTTGAATCCATAAAGTCAACAAATATTGGTTACCAGTGGGTTTATGCAAGTCACTACTGAAATAGACGACATTCAATTTTTTTATGTTTATGAATTGGATTGACCTACACGCACTTAAGTTGGGGCCCTCGTGCCTTTATATCAGTTTGGATCGGGTGGATGTCTATTTCATGGGCTATATTGACTGACTTCATTATGAGCCTTATTTGTGAATGGTTTTATGAGCTATTGCATATGCATGTTATATTGGGTAATCGGGTGTGCCGAACGCAATTTTTTTGTGACTGGATTGGGATTTTGAATCACGCACTAGTATTGATTGTGGGATGTGAGCAGGACTGTACTTGATTTGAATTGGACCGAATGATATGACTAAGGTATGGACCCGAATTGAAATATTAATTGATTATTTGGTCCGGTTGATGTATATTATTGGATATGGACTGCGAGTTGAAAATTGATGATATGATATGATATAATGATGAGATACTTTGGTTTATGCATTTTCACGATGATTATTTTGTCGCGGCTTGAAGTTTTTTTTGAAAACATTGACTACGGGGTTGTTTGGATAGTATTTCCTATTTGAATTTGAAGTGTGGCTTTCCGGGCACGTTTACTTATTTCGTCTTCTTTCTTTATACCATTCCGCGAAGATGACTTGTTTGGGCGCTTACAGAGTGTGATAAAGACTTGACTACTTAGTTACGGTT
Organism: Chrysanthemum lavandulifolium; assembly: GCA_022545495.1. Classification (NCBI taxonomy): domain Eukaryota; kingdom Viridiplantae; phylum Streptophyta; class Magnoliopsida; order Asterales; family Asteraceae; genus Chrysanthemum; species Chrysanthemum lavandulifolium. The sequence goes on from CM040240.1 coordinate 156,555,930, forward strand.
GTGATTCTTTCTCGCTTGACCCACAACGTTGCTATCACTTCGGTGTCTCACTCAGTTGAGAATGTCAAGAGGTTTTGTACTTTGGGTACACCGTTTCTTTTTCACAAGGATGAGTACAAGTTTAAGTAACAAATCTGGGGAATTCTACTTCATGATCAAGTTTGGCATATCGGGTTTACTTCTCCATGTGGTCACTACAATAACCGACTGAATGCGTGATTGATGTATTTACATGAGTGTTTAATTGGATGGTTGATGATGGTGTTGATGTTGGTAAATGAACCGTTTATGAACCGCTGCATATTCCCCTAAAATAGATATTCACCGAAACCAATGCTGTCATAAAATATTCAAGTTGTCATTGTTTACGGTTTTGTCTTGATTTTGTAAAATCCCGCGAAAGAATCTATTTCTCGGTTTAAATTATATACTTGTAAAATCCCGTGACAATGGAAACATCCTGGTAATAGTAAAGTGCATTTCCGGATCTATCTTACGGTTTATTCTTGGTTTTGTAAAATCCCGCGAAAGAAACTATTTCTCGGTTTAAACCATAGAGTTGTAAAATCCCGTAATGATGGAACCATCCTGGAGAAAGGAAAGTGTATTTCGGGATCTTATTTGATGCTGGTGCTACGGTTTCTGCTTCGAAGAAGGGATAAAAAGGGTGTACTTCATGAATTGGATGTGTGTTTGGATATTCGTCATGGCAATTTGGTTATTACAAGGTTATACGGGTTTATGTGCATTTAACCATGGTCGGGATGAAACCATTATCAGAGTTCACTTTAAACGTCAAAGGAGGCTAGAATTGAGCTTTTAATCAGAAGATGTGACAACGGAGTTAATTCACTATTATTTATTTGAGGTTGAAGTGAATTATAACGGGCAAGTGTACTTAGTATCTGAAGGAATCGGGGATGGTTGGATGAAGATTCTTCATGATCCTTGTTCGAGCTTATCATCAAAAACGAAGACTTGGAAATCTAGTTATTGTTGGGTGTCTTTTACCTTTTCTTTTACCACTTGGGGGAATTGGGCTCATACCACTACAAAATAACTATCACTTTAAGGAGTTACGTTGTAGTGCTCAGTGTTACATTCAATTGTGGATTTTCAAGAGGTAATGTACGTCTTATACTTGATGGTTGGTTGGTTGAAGAGTATAGAGTACTTAGAGATTCAAATGGGCATGAAGTCTCGACACCGCTCTTTGTTACATATGTGCAAGTTTAAGTCACGAGTTCGGGTTAGTTTACTTGGTCATATTCATCATATTGGGTTTTCTCCATCATTTGTCACGACAAAGAGCCTCTTGAATGATAATGGGGTTGATTTCATGTTTTGCTAAGAGAGATGAAAAGAGAGAATATGACGTCTGCTCACTTGATTCAGCCTCGTACTCTAAAGAAAAGAAATGTGTACGCTTCAAAGCGCATTATCTTCGAAAGAAGAGAAATCTTCTTATGACGTATGAACACAGCAGCTCATGCCTCGTTCCTCAAAGAAAAGAAATGTATGCGCTTGATGCGCATTATCTTTGCAAGAAGAGAAATCTTCTTATTTATGACCATTCTCATCAACATGCTTCATACTTTTCCATGCGCTTGGTCATCAAGTGAACCGGGCTACCACCGATTGTTTTCTCATTCCACTTGCTCGATTATAATGAAGATAGCGACATCAGTGCTTATTTTGCGAGAGAGAAGTGTGAATAGAACATTCGGATGACTTTCACTTATTTAATCAAGAATGGAAACTCCGTATGCAATTCTTGAGGGAGAAGAAGTGTGAAATTCTTGCATGGTTGATTGATTTACGAGAATAATGGTCAACGGCTCCAAACTCATGTAAGAACCGATCTTCTTCTTATCGGGTCATCGTTACATGGAGTTTCTTCTATGAGCCGTTAGTTGACATCTTCACAAGTCGATATGAGTTTATTTACAAAGTGCTTCCGGTTAATGCTTCACGTGCACATCAACATGATGATTCGAACAACCTTCTATTCTTGTTTGATGTGATTGTTTGCTTGGTATTACCATTTCGTGTGTTCGTTATGCGGCTGATTGTTGATTTCCTTGATGAACATCTTTCATTCTTGTTTGATTGGGAGGATTTTAGTTAAGGGATTTGCAAGATGTAAGTTGATTGGGATGATTTTGGTGATGTTCTTGTTTTTGGTGAGTTGAAGATGTTAACTACTTTCCCAACTGGACAATCTTGAAGAAGGTCGAGTCTACATCGGTTCTACATTTTACGCTACATGTTAGAAGACTAAAGGCGAGTTGCATTTAACAATCTAAAGACTTCTTCTTAATTCATGGCATTTATCAAACAGATTGTTTGTTTAGGCGAGCACTAATTGGGGGAGAGTGATATGTCGAATTTAATCCCCAATTAGAATTGCTCACGTATTTCTTCAGCAAGTTGATTCTCACAGATACATCTGAGTTCAAGTGTTCTTCTCATAAAGATTTCAAGTATTTGGGCTTTCAAAGAGTTGTTGATTCCGAAGTATCAAAACCAGCAAGGGGGAAGGAGACACACATCTAAACGCGAGTAAACTTTGATGAACTTAATACTTCTAAGTAATTGAAGATATCCGGGAAGACAAATGTTATTACCGCAGAAACTCAAGGTTTGACTCATGGCGAGTAAACTTGATGAACTTAACTCTTCTAAGTGATTGAAGATATCCGGGAAAACAAATGTCATGACCGCAGAGAAACTCAAGGTTTTACTCATCAAGGCGTTTAGTGTTCTTATTCCAACTACGTGGGGAAGAGATGTAAGAGTTAGTTTTGATGATGAAAGAGGTACACAAGTGTGTGATGATTTTGATGTTATCACAATCATCGGGGAGAGAGATTGTGTACATTGGGATGCTCACTTTTTACTTGAGGGCTTAATCTGTGATTTAGAGATATAATCACTTATTCCGGTGTTGACATCCGCAGAGATTGTCACCCGCGAGATAATCGATGATTCGCCTGCTTCTTCAATGTTATCGGTTATTCTCTTTGGGCATTCGGGTACTGGGTTCTTGAGCTTCATACACTTTCTTCGGGGGAGAAAAGTATACATCGGGTTATTCTTTGGCTATTGGACTTAATCGCTACTTGATGGTATAAGTTTCTTTGTCTTGGTATGTGTATTCGGGTTCGTGAGCTCTAGTCTAAGAGACTCGACCGCATCAATTCAACTACTCGGGAAGTTGTCTCTTGAAACCTTTTGGAATGGATTGCGTCGTACTTGACGGAATGAAATTTGAGAAGGATTTTTATGAGTGGGATGATACGTTGTTGTTCTTCTTGTTGATGATATAACCCGAACGATGAATCACGGTGATTATTCTTAAAAGGAGCAGCAAGTTCGATGATAATGGTGTGCTTCCTTGTGCACCGCTAGGGAAGCTTGAAAGAAAGCTTTGAATCGCTTTCACTATAGGATTTTCGGTTTGGGGAAGTCGCCAAAGTCTCTTTTCGGATGGTTCAATTTCTTTCTACTATGCAAGAGCCACGGAAGCTTTGGTGGTGAATGTTTAAGAGTTGATGACTTCTATCTTCTACGATGTCTGCTCGATATCCTTATCTCGGTACTCGTATCATCATCTTCTTTACTATATCATCTTCTATCTTTGTATATATTTTTTCAAAAGCAAGATACAAAAATATAAAACCAAAGAAAACAAAATACAAAAATATAAAACCTACAAAAGAAAATAGAAAAATATAAAATCTTCAAAAACCCATAAAAATCGAAAAATTTCAAAATACCAAAATATGTTTTCACATGACATGTCTTCGGTATCGATAACATCTACGGTCTTAGAAATGTCATTCAATAATGGCACGGGACCATAGATGAAGTTCGAGCAGGAGGTGTAAATATTCTTTTCCAAAACATGTCTTAAACTATGGCTTGCGCTTACTTCCAGCTCGTGACCCGTGCTTAAACTATGGCTTGTTATTATTTGAGATAGCAACCCGTTTTTTAAAGAAGGAAAGTGCTACGCTTAAACTATTTTCAAAATATTTCGCACTTATCCTAAAACAAAAAAGGAAAGTATGTCGAAGGATCATTGCTCCTACACAAATGTTTTTCCGTCTAAAATTCTTCGTAAAAATATTTGGTGTTTTAACAAAATGGTGGTTAATGAGTTGCAAAACCAATCGCCGTGAGTTTTTCGTAAAATTGAAAACTCAATCAATGACTTGAGCTTTTAATCTTTTGGAAAATAAGTCATTGATTGAGGGGAGAATGTTTTCAAATCAGATCATCTAACAAGATTATCTTAATCATCCTCGTGCTTATCTCAGAAATACAATTGCCTATGTTGAAGGACTAGGTTTCTAGGATGTGATTGTTAGGTTTAGATGATTAGAGTTTGATAAACACATTATTCCCATATATTTGAATGATCTGATTGATATGTTGAATTGACTTTTATTAGTCGATTGTTGTTTAGGTGATGTCGACCACCATATATTTGTATGTGTGTTCACTAACGTATGCAGGTATATTGGTTTAAAAGAATGTTCCCGATCCGGATCCCACAATTGAAGATGATTGGATGCCGAAAGGAAAGGGTAACTATATCTTGGGTTGACAAATGAAGAAACAGAGCTTAATCGGACCTCAATGGAGAGTTGGCATGAAATGCAACGTAAGAGGTCTTCTTGCATCAAGCAGATGGTTTTCTTCAAAAGTGAAGAAACGGAGCTTAATTGGACCTCGGTTGGCATTCAAAATGCAACGTGAAGAAGAAGTCTCACCGCATTTGCAGACGGTTTTTCTTCAACCCTACAACAACAACAACGAAGCTTCTCAACCACTAACGTATCTTTGTGCGGGATACCATTTTAAACTATTTTGAATAAATTTGAATAAATTGTTTTGAAAATGGAATATATTGTTTTGAAAATATATTGGACTAAATTTTTGAAAATCACTGGACTTCATGTTATCAAAACCTAAGTCACTCAATTATTGACTTCTGTCATGGATTGAGGGGGAGAGTGATTTAAAATAAAATATTTTCAAACGATGTTTCTTCACAAAAGTTCCGTTTGTACGCTAAAATGTGGTGATCTAAAGATTTAATGTTATGTCATGGTATGGTTTTCTTTAAAACTCAAAGAACTGTCAAAATGAAATTTTTTCTGTCTTGTTTGATTGTGAAATTGTTTTATTTTACTTAAAGATCTCTTAAAAACTATCATACCGACACTAACAATCTTTAATATCTAAATCTGGTCCTTATCTATCATTTTTCAAAATTAAATCTTGCCACGTCTTTCCCAAATTTTCTAAATGACTTAAATCGATTGGGATCACAAATCTCAAATGGTTTGATATTTCTAATCGGGGTAGAGATCGTGTTTTAAATCTCAAATCTGTTTTAAATGGAATTGGTTTTAGTCCTTTAAAGGCACTCCTGCCTCCATGTGCCAAACGATTTCAAAATACATAATGCACATGTTGAGGAGGAGGATTTATCCAAAAACCATATGAGTATTTAAACAAGGCCACATTTTCTCCCATGTTTTCTAAACCTAATTAAATCACTTGGGATCCAAAATCTCAAAGGATTTGATATTTTTGATCGGGGATAATTTGTGATTTAATAATGAAATTTGATAAAGTTGATCGTTTTGATTCGGTTGTCAGTTGCTCTCTCATATGTGCTAAACGATTTGAATCTCAAGCACATATTGAGGGAGCAAAACCATCGAGTACAAAAGTTTTTAAAAGAGATTATAAAGTACCTTGATTGTGTTTTCAAATGGTTTCTTAATGGATTTTGTGATTGTGGATGTGCTTCAAAGAACTTTTGCCTCAATGTGATAAAATGATTTCAAAATCCTATGCACATATTGAGGGAGAATTTTACCAAGAAAATCAAATGGCTTTTTCGTATGAAAATTGTGATCAAAGAAAATATTTCAAAGTCCTCTTGCCTCCATGTGCCAAACAATTTCTAAATCACACGCACATGTTGAGGGGGAGGTTTTCTAAATGATCAAAACTATTATAAGGTACAAAATGCTTTGATCTCGTATCACAAGTACCTTGATTGTTTTTCCAAATGATTTTTCAATTGGTTCCATGAAGGAAAGAACAATACCAAAAGACCGACCAATTTACTTTATGCATGGAGTTATAAGGATGGTTAGGTTAGGTATGCGTTCCCACGATCCGCCAAAACCGGAGGGATCTTCCCAGGGACAATCCACTAGATAGTGTAGAGTCCTTAGGAATAATGAAAAAAGGAGAAAAATGAGGAATGGGAAGAGTGCGGATGAGACAGAGCTAGTCTTGGAATAAACCCAACAAGGTTCTAGTTATGAAGTCTCGGTAAGCAATGAAGGGGTTGAAGAATGAAAAAGAAATGAATGTGAAAAGGGTGAAAAGAAATAGCCCTCCAATAATTCAACCTTAGGGCGAAACCGGTTCAATACATATACTCTTGGTTGTTACTAAGGTAACACTAGTATTGAAGACAAGACGTCATGGACCCGATGACGATCAAGACTAAACTTCCCAAGCCACTCAAGTTCCTCTTAAAAGGGCTTGTTTCATTCTCACGGGAACCGACATTATCTATCGACTTTCTCTTAGAGATTGTTGATATTGAAGAAGAGACCTCTCCCTAGTCTCCGACACATGAACCAAATGTGCACTATTGAGTCTAGAGCCAAGAGATCATCCACAATATCTCGTTAGGACACTAAATTCTTGAAGACTTGCTTTTCACACAATGTGGAAAGTAAGTATATATTAAGAGTCCTACGATTATCCTTGTGGTATTGCGTAACATCCGAGTGGTATGTAAAGTATTCACAATGAAGATGGAAATCCTTCTAGAGCCAACATCAAACAAGCTCTTGGTGGGTGACATGTGAGATCTTCTCGTAAGATCAAACTTGTGACAAGCGGATAGAAACGATGGGAGATTCAATCTTGAATCAACCTTGGTCCAGATTGGAATTGACGAATACTTTTGGAAAAACCGTTCGATGTGCAAACCTTATTTTCTCTAGCACGTCGAATGTGTACTTATGTTTTCAAATTGAAAGGTATCTCCATTGAAAAATACTTTTAGAAAACCGGTCGATGTGCGAATCTTTTCTTTTCACTAACACGTCAATTGTGTACTATTTTCAAATACAAAAAGTGTTTTGATTGAAAATTGATCTTTCTCATAAAACCTTCGTCGTATTGCAAAACTCTTTATTCTAAGCAATACGCGATTGTTTTTCAAATCATTTTCATCAATCGGTGAATCTCAATTATTTGGTTCACTCACTCCGTGTTGTCTTCTTTGAGACGTTCGGTTTGAGAACAAATAGAAACATTGCGAAACCCCATCAAGGAGATTCTTAGGAATCCTACCGATCCTGACAGACTTGTCTCGATCAGCGGGAACCGTGGGCGGTGTACCTCAATTGACGAAAGTGGTCAAAGACACTTTCGTGTGTTTATAATGCTAATCATTGTTTGCGGTACACTTGGACGGTTGCGGTGATTAGAATTGAGGAGTCAATCCAAAGCCGCATGCTCACAAAGATCCACACTTAACCAAGAAATCATGGTGGTGCATAATCTACATAACACGGTTCGATATTTCTATACTATGCTTCACATTACTGCGCAAATATCATGAACCGATGGGCTTCCGCTACTCGATGGAAAGATGTCATGATTCAAAAGTGTAAGCATGTCGGTCCAAAAGTCACAACATCACATGAAGGCAACACAACTATGGATGATCCAGAGATTTACTGTGGTGATGATCTCAATGAAAGCTCAAGATCATCAAAGATGTGGATCGATTAAAGCCCTCCATCGAAAGTACAAATCTATCGGACTTTGAAGAATCGCTACAAAAGCACAAAGTTTGCAGAATTGAAGAATTGAAGTCTACGAGCTCAAGAACAAAGTCAAGAATAGAATGCTAGGATTCGAAATGTAAAACATGGGGTGACCTCCCTTAGGGGGAGATTGTTAGGAATTAGAAAATTCCGTAGTGAAGAGTCGGTCACCCCAAATGTTATCTAGCCTAAGTTAGCTCGTAGACTTGTCGTTAGTTTTGTTATTTAGTAGTTTATTTATTAGTTTGTAGCGTAGTTTAGTTTAGAGCAACATTGTGGAGGAAGAACGGGTCTTTACCCACTGTATCCACGATCCACGAGGCCGATAGGAGGTCGTGTCATTTGTAAGTATAAATACCCCTTCCATCCATGGAAGGGTGGTGCTCTCATTCAATCTAATATTTCATACTTTGTGTAAACCTCTAGCAAGAACACCTCTCTCTACTAACTCTCTAACTATGGCAAACATGTATTTTGATCATCCAAGACCACCCGAATCATCAAACACATAAATATTTGATCCTCTGATCTAAATAACTAATAAACTACTAAACAACGAAAATAACGACACGTCTACGAGCTAACATACTAGATCATAATTGGGGTGACGGGCACTTTAACATGGAATTTTCTAATTCCTAACAATCTCCCCTGAGGAAGTCACTTTGTGAAATACATTTTGCTTCCTAGCATTCTATCTTTGACTTAGTTCTGTTTCGTAGACGCCATTCTTCAATTCGCAATCTTGTGTAACGCGTGATTCACCAAGTCCGCATAGATTAGTACTTTAGTGGAGGCCTTTGAGCGGTCCACATCTTTGATGATCTTGAGCTTTCATTAAGATCATCGACCAGCGTCATCTCGGATTACCTTTATGTTGTGTTGCCATCATGTAAGTTATGACTTTTGGACCGACATGCTCACACTTTTGAATCATGACATCTTTCCATCGAATGTGAGTATCTTCGGTTCATGATATTTGCTGACGATGTGAACATAGTATAAAAATATCATAACCGGGTTATGTAGATATGCACCGATGATGTTCTTCATTAAGTGGTTCTTCGTGAACATCGCGGCTTTGGATGAGCTCTCAATTCGATCAATTTGCAATCGTCGGGGTGTACACGCATCTGACAGTTAGCAATAAAGCGAAAGTGTCTTTGATCACTTCGTTGAATGAGTACGACCGCGGTTCCCGACCGATCGGTCAAATCTTTGTGCGTGATCAGGAAGGATTCCTAAGAATCTCCTTGGCGAAGTTTCGCCGATGTTCAATCGTTCTCAAACGGAACGTCTCAAAGAAGACAACACGGAGTGAGTGAACCCGACAGGTTGAGATTCAGCGATTGATGAAAATGATTTGAAAACAATCGGCGTATTGCTTGAAAGAAGTTTTGCGGTACTGACGACGGTTTTATGAGAAAGATCAATTTTCAATCAAAATACTTTGATAGAGAATGAGTACACATTCGGCGTCGCTGAAAGAAGAGATTCGCACATCGACGGTTTTTCTAAAAGTATTTTTCAATCGGATATACTTTTTGAATGTGAAATGAATACACATTCGACGCGTAAGCTGAAAAGAAGGTTTGCACATCGAACGGTTTTCCAAAAGTATTCGTCAATTCCATCCTGGACCAAGGTTGATTCAAGAATGAATCTCCCATGCGTTTCTATCCAGTTGTCACAAGCTTGATCTTTGCAAGATTTCATGTCACCACCAAGAGCTTGTTAGATGTTGGATCTAGAAGGATTTCCATCTTCATTGTGAATATTTTTACATATCACTCGGATGTTCGCAATACCACAAGGATAATCGTGGGACTCTAATATATACTTACTTTCCACATTGTGTGAAAAGCAAGTCTTCAAGAATTTAGTGTCCTAAGATATTGTGGATGATCTCTCTCTAGACTCAGATAGTGCATTTTGGTTCCTTTGCGGGAGACTGGGAGGAGGTCTCCTTCTTCAATATCAACAATCTCTAAGAAAAGTCGATATGAATATGTCGGTTCCCCATGAGAATGAAACAAGCCCTTTTAGAAGGAACTTGGTACTTGGGAATTGTAGTGCGGATCGATCCTTGGGTCCATGACGTCTTGTCTTCAATACGATCTGTTACCTTAGTAACCATAGCTGTATGTGTTGTTGAACCGATTCTTGCAGCTAAGGTTGAATTGATGGAGAACTATTTCTTTTCACCCTTTACATTCGGTTTCTTTTCATTCTTCTTCAACGATGCTGCATGAGACTTCATTACTAGAACCTTGTTGGGTTTATTCGATCTTAGCTCGTCTCGATCCGCACTCTTCCCATATCTCACTTTTCTCCTTTTTTCATCATACCTAAGGACTCTACATCTATTCAGTGGATTATCCTCGGTAGATCCCTCCGGTTCACGGCGGATAGGTGGAACAAATACTAACCTCACCATCTTTATAACTCCATACATAAAGTAAAATGGTCCGGTCTTTTGGTACGATTCATTCTTCCTTGAAACCAATTGAAAAATCATTTGGAAAAACAATCAAGGTACTTGTGATACGAGATCAAAGCATTTTGTACCTAATAGTTTTGATCATTTAGAAAACCTCCCTCAACATGTGCGTATGATTTAGAAATTGTTTAGCACAACGAGAGCAAGAGGACTTCAGAAATATTTTCTTTGATCACAATTTTCATAGAAAAAGCCATTTGATTTGGCTTGGTAGATTCTCCCCTCAATATGTGCATTGGATATTTGAAATAATTTTTGTCACATGGAGGCAAGAGTTAATTTGAAGCATCCACAATCACAAGAGCCGTTAAGAAACCATTTGATAACACAATCAAGGTGCTTTATAAATAACTTTAAAAGTTTTTGTACCTGCGATAGTTATCTTCCCCACCGTATGTGCTAAGATGCGAAACGTTTAGCATATGAGAGAAGCACTGCTAATTTCATCAAATCGATCACTTTTATCAAATTTTATTATTAAATCACAAATTCTCCCCGATCAAAATATCAAACCCTTTGAGATTTTAGATCCCAAGAGTGATTTATTGGAGTTTAGAAAACATGGGAGAAAATGGCCTTGTTTAAATACTGCATCCGGTTTTTGGATAAATCCTCCTCCTCAACATGTGCATTGAATTTGAATTGTTTGGCGCATGGGCGGTGAGCTTGAAGGACTAAAACCATTTCCATTAAAACAGATTTGAGATTTAAATCACGATCTCTACCCAGATCGAAATTTCAAACCATTTGAGATTTGTGATCCAACCGTTTAAATAATTTAGAAAAATTTGGGGAAAACGATGGCAAGATTCAATTTTGAAAGATGACGGATAAGGACCATTTTAAGACATTAAAGATTGTTAGTGTCGGTATGAGTGGTTTAAGAGATCTTTAGTAAAATAAAACAATTTCACAATCAAACAAGAACGAAGGCAATTCATTTTGAAAGACCTTGATTCTAAAGAAAAAATCATACCATGACATAACATTAAATCTTTAGATCACCAACTTATATTGTACAAAGCGGAACTTTTGTGAAGAAATATGGTTGAAAATATTTTATTTTAAATCACTCTCCCCAGATCCATGACAAGTCGATAATTGAGTGACTTGAGTTTTGATAACAGAAGTCGGTGATTTTCAAAAATTAGTCAATATATTTCAAAACAATATTTTTCCATTTTCAAAACAATTTAATCAAATTATTCAAAATTGTTTAAAAAATGGTATCCTGCACAAAGATCGTTAGGTGGTTGAGGAAGCCACGATGTTGTTCTTTGTAGGGTTGGAAGAAAGCCGTGCATATGCGATGGGAGACTTCTTCTTACGTTGCATTTGAATGCCAACGAGGTCAAATTAGCTTCTGTTTCTTCAATCACTTAGAAAACCATCTGTTGATCGCGATGAGACCTACGTTGCATTTATGCCAACTCTCCATAGAAAGTCAATAAACTCCGTTTCTTCATTTGTCAACCCAAGATATAGTTACCCTTCCTTCGACATCAATCATATTAATCTGTGGGATCCGGATCGGGTATTCTTAAACCAATATACACGCATACGTTAGTGAACACACTATGATATATGGTGATCGACATCACCCAACGATGAATCGAGTAATAAAGTCTATGCAACATATCAATCGGATCATTAAAATATGGGAAAATGTGTTCATCGAACTCTAATTATCTAATCTAGCAATCATATCCTTGGCACCCTCGCCTGGCATAGGTTAACATCATTTTAATTAAGCATGTTGGGATAATTAAAAGCTAGATTAGAAGATATAGATTTGAAACATTCCCCCTCGACCAATAACTCATTTTATAAAAGATTTTAAAGTCTTTGAAGTCATTGATTGAGTTTCCAAATTTATAAAACTCTGGATACGATGATTTAACAACTCATTTCCACCATTTGGCTCACAACTCGTATTTTACAAGATTTTTAGGCAGGAAAAACATTTGTGTAGAACAACAGTCTTATTAACGACATGCTTTCCTTGTTTTGTTTAGGATAAGTGCGAAATATTTGAAAATTGGTTTAGTAGCACTTTCCTTCCTTGAAAGCGGGTTGCTATATCAAAATAATAGCAAACCATGGTTTAAGCAAGGGTTCTGATCTGAAATAAGCGCAGCCATTATTTGGCTTAGGTTCTGATCGAAATAAGCGTAAGCCATATTTGGAGACATGTTTTGGAAGAAATATTTACACCTCCTTTCTCGAACTTCATCTATGGTCCCGTGCCATTGTTGATGAACATTTCTAAGACCGTAGATGTTATCGATACCGAAGACATGTCAAGAAAACATATGTTTTGTATTTTGAAATTTTCGATTTTTATGGGTTTTGAAGGTTTATATTTTTCTATTTTCTTTTGTTGGTTTATATTTTTGTTATTTTGTTTTTGTTGGTTTTATATTTTTGTATTTTGTTTTTAGGATAAATATACAAGATAGAGAAGATGATATGGTTAAAGAAGATGATCTGATCAAGAGATAAGGATATCGAAGCGTACGTCGTAGAAGATGAAGTCATCAACTCAAACATTCACCACCAAGCTTCAGGGGCTCTTGAATCGAAAGAAGTTGAACCATACGAAAGTGAGACTGGCGACTTCTGGCTGAAAATCGCTTTAGCCTGGCGATTGACTGTTTTCAAGCTTAGCAGCTGGGTGCCTGACACACCATTATCATAAATCCCGCTGCTCCTTTTGAGAATAATCACCGTGATTCTTCGCTTAAGGTTATATCATCAACAAACGACAACGTATCATCCGTATAAATAATCTTCTCAAATTTCTTTACCAGCAAGATGCGAAGCAATCCATTACAAAGGTGTCGAGAGAGCAATTCCCCAGTGGATGAATTGATGTAGTCGACCTCTTTGTATAATGTTCACGAACTCTCCGAATCACATCATGGGGAATGAAAACACCTTCCATGTTCAGCATTTTCTTCCCGGATGATCGTGTATGAAGCTCAAGAACAAGTACACGATGCCAAGGCTCTCGAATACGCATCATGAGGGAATGAAAACCTCCATGTTCACATTTTTCTTCACGATGATCGTATATGAAGCTCAAGTATCCGAAGTATACCAATACCCGAGAAGGATAATGATAACATTGAAGCGAGGCCAAGTCTTGATTATCTCTGCGGATGACAATCTCTGCGGATGTCGACTACGGAATAAGTGATTATATATCGAATCAGTTAAGCCTCAGGTAAACGGTGGCGCCCCAATGTACACTCTCTCCCTGATCATTGCGATACCATCAAGTCACCACACACTAGTGTACCTCTTTTATCTTGACTTTCTCTAACATCACTTCCCAGCGTGGTTGAAATACTAACACTAAACGCATTGATTGAGTAAAACCTTGAGTTTCTGCTGCGGTCATGACATTGTTTTCCCGAGATATCTTCATCAATTAGAAGAATTAAGTTCATCAAGTTTACTCGCCATGAGTCAAACCTTGAGTTTCTTCTGCTTGATAACATTTTGTCTTCCGGGATATCTTGAATTTCTTAGAAGTATTAAGTACATCAAGTTTACTCGCGTTTGGTGTGACTCCTTCCCTTTCTGGTTTTGATACTTGGAATCGACAACTCTTTAAATGCCCAAATACTTGAAATTTGTTGAGAAGATCGCTTGAAGTCTTTGTGAGAATCAACATCTTGAATAATGTAGCAAGTCTAATTGGGATTAAATTTGACATATCACATTCCCAATTAGTGCTCTCCCTGAGCAAAGCAATCTTTTGATAAATGCCCGATTAGGAAGAAGTCGTAGATCATTAAATACAACTCGTCTTGGTCTTCTAACATACTGAGCAAGAAATGTAGAAACGGTGTTGAACTCGACCTTCTTCAAGATTGTCCGGTTAGAATAGATAATTAACATCTTTAACTTCATAAAAGCATCCCACCAGACATCGCATCAATTAACACATCTTGCAATCACCAACTTAACGTCCTCCCAGATCAAACAAGAATGAAAGATGTTCATCAAAATCAATGGGAGCGCATAGACACAAGATGGTAACACGAAACTACGAATCACATAGCAAACAAGAGCAGAGATTGTTCGGAATCATCATGTTGATGTATCGTGAAGCGTGCTAAGGGCACTTTGTCGATAAACTCGTCAATCAGGTGAAGATGTCAACCAACGGCTCTTAGAGAAAAACTCCATGTGAAGATGACCCGATAGAAGAAGCTCGGTTCTTACATGAGTTTAGAGCCGTCGACCATTTATATTCTCTAATATCAATCAACAATGCAAAAAAATTCACACTTCTTCTCCCTCAAGAATTGCATACGGAGATGCCATTCTTGATTAAACAAATGAACATTATCAAATGTAGTCTATTCACACTTCTCCTCAAAATCGGCCGCGGGATGTCACCATCGTCATTATAGTTGAGAAAGTGGAATCGAGACCACAATCATGATGGCCGGTTAAGCTTGATAAGCTAGGCGCATGGAAAAGTATGAAGGATGTTGATGAGAATGGTCATAATAGAGAAGATTTCTCTTCTTAGGAAGATAAAAGCGCTGAATGCACGTACACTTTTCTTTATTTTAGGGCGAGGTTTGGTTGAGTATTCAAGCGTCATAAGAAAGATTTCTTCTTTCGAAGATAAGCGCCTTCAAGCATACACTTTTCTTTTCTTTGAGTCGAGGCACGAGGCCGATGTGAGCAGGGCGTCATAATCTCTCTTTTTACGCTCTCTTAGCAAAACATATAATCATCCCCATTATCATTGAAGAGGCTCTTTGTAGTGACAATTGTGGAGAAAAACCAATATGATGAATTTGACCACAGTAAAATACCCGAACTCGTGACAAACTTGCATATGTAACAAAAGGTGCCGAGACTTCATGCCATTTGAATCTCTAAGTACTCTATACTCTTGACCAACCAACCATCGAGATAGTCAAGCCTTTATCACCCATAAGCATGCCAAACAAGTCATCTTAGCGGAATGGTAGAAGAAGAAAGCGAAAACAAGTAAGCAGCGTCAGGAAAAGCGTCACTTCAAATCCAAATAAAAATACCGTCTAAACAACCCGTAGTCAATCTAATTCCAATAACAATCAAGCCGTGACATATTACCATTCGTGAAAATGCATAAACCAAAGTATTACCCACAACACAACAAAACTCGACATCGACTCAAACATCAAATCTCTATGTTTGAAATCTCATTATCAAAAATAAGCATTCGATCAATAATCCATTAAGCATTTCAATCGATCCAATTCAACTCCGACCATCATTAATATTTTGGATTTATAAAGAAGGATCAACATTTTCGATAATAATCCAAGTTTAATCGAGCGTGTGTCCCGAAAGTGTAATCCAACCATTCGTGAAATTTAGCTCATCAAAGTGAATTATCCCTTAGTGCAATTTTACCATGCCAAAATTACACACTCAACCGAATATATTCAAAATGTGTAACAAATGTTTTATATAACAAAACCTTCGGACAACATTTTAGGATTTCAAATTTTCTATGTAGTCGTACTACATTTCAGTGCACGAATGATATGATCACAAGGCCCAACTAAAATCAATACCCGATTGGCCCACACATACTTCAGAACTCGGCCCACAAAGCAAATCAATGCATTTCAAAGCCCATGATAGAGCAAAAAAACAACAACAGGTTACTACATACCACTAATAACTTGGGATATATAAAGCCACATACTTCATTAACAAACCATAATCTGACACTTATTTCTCATCCGCCCCCACTTACGATACAAACCCTAAAATCGCTCAAAACTAATCGCCTCCTACGGACTCTATCATCTTATACCAATCAATCCAAATCACATCACTTATAACAGTGAGACAAGCAATAAACATCATCCTAAAATAACTACTTAATTAAGGTCCCTTTATCATACGCCCGAAAATCTCCATCCTGCTTATCGAAAGAACCTTTGTTCTTTTGAAGCCTTGAGGATGGCAAGGGCTCAAATCACAGCCACAGGGGATGGTGATAGGGTCTTGACAAAGATTTCAGATAATGCCAAAGGTAGGTTCATAATTTGATTCAAGTGTATGACTTTGGTGATATCTGAGCAAAAGCGAAAGTGTTAACATCCTTGTTAATATCGTTTCTTATTTATACATCAATAATGAAGTATAGTCTTCAAACAAAACGGATCGATTGATGAGTTGAGGGTTTAACAAAGATTTATTGAAAGATTGAAATAAAACCCGTTTATGAGATCTCATGAGTTTACTTTACGTGTGTAATCTAGTCTGCAGACCAAAGAAGGAATGAGATGGTATACTTTTGTTCCTTCTTTAAGTGGTTCGAATATAGTAGGAAGTTATGCTTAGACCACGATCAATGAAGGATTAAATAGTGTATGCGATCTTTGTTGATCGGATATTAATTGAGATACACACACTAAAAATGCGAGATAAAAATATTAATTCCTTTATGAGTCTTGGATAAGATTGGGATTATTGTTGAAGTTTGTGTTTGGATCTGTTTTAACCATGGGTGATGATGTTAAATGTTACTTAGGTTGTGATATTATATTTGGTATTAGGTTTTTGATGTAGTGGTCATGGTCGGGGTGGTGAATCTTCTTCATTTTTCTATATCATGTAATAGAGTCAAAGCCAGTCGCTACCATTTTTTCAAGCAAGTCGCTACGACTTGTTTAGGTCTTTGGAGTCAGTCGCTATAACCTTTTCATACACAGTCGCTACATCCATTTAAACGCAAGAGTCGCTAGCATACTAACCAAGTCCTAGCATAAGCATTAAACAAGTCGCTATATATATATATATATATATATATATATATATATATATATATATATATATATATATATATATATATATATATATATATATATATATATATATATATATATATATATATATATTCGATTCATAACTAACTAACTTGTTCAATAACAAGTTGCTACGACTTAATAATACAAGTCGCTAGGCAAAACTGCTGACCAAGTCGCTAGGTGGATTAGGTGAATATGGACATCTTGTTCTGTCGGCTCGCTAGCATGATTATATGAGTTTTCCGATGAGTTTTCCGACCATTATTCCGACCATATTCATATAAAACCCGAAACTTGTTTTGACCAGTTTTGACTACAAGATTAATATGACCATATGACCATAGTGCGGACCACAGCAATGAAGACCAATTATAATATCACTTTTGGTACAAAAAATCACACAAATCTGTTTGGACGGTGAGATGCAAGGCAGAGATATTGTAACCATTGAAAGCAATCGGTTTTGACCAAAGAAAAGGTATACAAATACTTGTTAAAGCTGCTAACAAAGTAAATCTGAAAACATATTTTCCGACCACTAACATGATGCAAAACCGGTTTAACAATAACAAAAACCACCATAACCATGATACTAAACCACAAAATTAACACAACCACAATAACCTTGGCTCACGTACGATTGTAGGATCGTTATTTTTATTGTGTTGATGATTCGGGTGGTCTTGGATAATCAAAATACATGTTTACCATTTTAGAGAAAGTAGAGAGGAGAGTGTTCTTGCTAGAGGTTTACACAATGAAAGGTTAGATTGAATGAAGCGCTTCACCCTTCCATGGATGGAAGGGGTATTTATAATTCTGAGACTCAGCGACCTCCTGTCGGCACGTGGATCGGGTATATATAGTGGGTAAAGACCGTCCTTCCTCCACGGTGTTACACTACACTAAACTTCGCTACTAAATAACTAATAAACTGCTAAACAACGAAAATAACGACCGTCTCTGAGCTAACTTATGCTAGATCATAATTGGGGTGGCCAACACTTTAACGTGGAATTTTCTAATTCTAACGAGAGAATCAACTAGTAATAAAAATACCAACGATGATAAAAGAAAAGCGAGCGTGTTTTAAATGACTTGTAATCACAATACCAACGATCGACGTAAGAACAAGTGTTTAAAGGAAATTGATTGTTTAGGTTTGAGGATCGGTATTGCTGGTGGCCGATACCATGTATGATTGTAATGTGTTTCGTGTATATTGAGATCACTCAATAGTACATATATAGTGTGTAAACCCTAACCAATAACACACGGGCCATAGCCCATACAAACTATAGTAAATATACGAATAACGGGTATCGGTTGGGATTGTCCCCGAAACTTAAAAATCCCATATCGAATATGAACACGATATCGATTACCATACGGGCAATTGATAGGTCAATATTGGGTGATAAGGAACAAGTATGATACCGATCCAAATGGATATTTTGGGTGGTTTGCTCATCCATGTATTGTATTAAGGCGTCTACAATCGTCGAGTTTTAAAGAACAGATGCATTTAATCTATAACTTGTTTAATGACTTATAGTTTTCGCGATAAACGAAGTTCTGAAAGTCTTTTTAAGCTTTTAAAAGTTATTGTAAAACCTTATACTTTTATCTGAAAAAGCTCTTCAAAACGATAGAATAGTAAATAAACTTTTGATAGTTTACCCATTGTGAATGCTAAGTCACAATTTAACCATGTATTGTAATTATTTTTATCTTTCATAATTTAAAGGATTTTAATTTATCTTGTTTAATCACATTCTTAACCTTATCCAGTAGAAATTATATATGGGAATCATTTTATGAAATAATAGTGTGTGAAGAAAGGAAATAAACAGAAAAGTTGGTTTCTATGATTAAAGATAAGTTGGAAGTCCTCATAGATTTAATGCAGTTTATGTTCGTTAGCATGTCTCGATCATGCAATGCTGTCCTAATGCTTTTATGCTTTATCTGTATCGATCTATGAAAAAGTGTTACAAATATGCTCATACAATTACATGTACAAGTTGTCAATTGTCAATACACTAAGGCTGATGCTAACGGTTCTATGGTCCTTCCGTCGCATTAGCGTCATTTTTTTTTTTTTTTTTTTTTTGGCGTACACGGCAACCATTTTCTTTAATGGTGGTAGCGATAACGATTGTAAGCTAGAAGAAAGTTTCAATTTGGTTATCAAGTGCAACACGATCCATCTTTGAAAAGTCGGTGGGATAGAACTCATTAAAGCAGACCAACTTATCTTTCTTGAAAGACGAGAAAGAATCAAGAGGGCTCAAGCAAGCCATACAACTTAGCAATTCTGTGGTGACCTCATTGAATCGATTATTAAGCTCTTGAAGCACCCAATCAATCACAGTCTTGAATATTTCAATATGATAATGATGAAGGTTGGTCACTTTATGAGCTGTCCGTCGAGGTCTTCCTATAGCAGCATAATCATCATCCATATTTGGAACATCAATGTTATGTTTGGCACAAAATGAGTAAACTTCATTCACAAAGGATTCCCATTCTTTGTTTCTCATCATTTCTCACCTTTGTTTTACTAGCACAACTAAGTTCACCTTTGTTTTACTAGCACAACTAAGTTCATTGAATTCAGTATATCTTGATCTTGTCTTTGTAATGATAATGACAACTCGTTGGTGATGCCAAGAATTTTCCTCATCAGGATGATACCAAAAGCGGTATCAAAGTATTGTGCCCAAACCAACAATAAAAGTGCATCTGATTTTTGTTCAGAACTCCCGCCATCTTCAATAACAGTTTATGCTTTTTTTCTCTTTTCTTGAAACAACTCAAGTAAGATTAGAAAAACCAAGCAAGGAGCTTGAGAAAAGCATATAAGAAGGGATTAAATGTTACATGCATTGCAAACCACTCGATTCAATTAAAAAAAACTTTAGTTATAACGTATTCGAAATTCAATTGAAAATAAAAGCATGATATCGTTAAGAATGCGCTCTTTCGTTAGCCATTATTAATTGAAGTGCAAGTAATGTACTTCATAATAAAATGTTTGTGACTTGTGAAATCTAAGAACTTATATCGCTTTCCACGATTAAAGGTTTCTTTTTGTCAAAAATGATTAGGATAGTACAAAACTCAACTCACTAAAGGTATGAGGGCCATAAAAGAGACTTTCGTATACGCCCGTGTATTTAGGTACTGAGCAATATATATATATATATATATATATATATATATATATATATATATATATATATATATATATATATATATATATATATATATATATATATATATATATATATATATATATATATATATATTTAGGGTAAGGGAGTAATCGCAGCGCAGTAAATATTTTAACAAAGAAGCGTTTAAGTCTGATGAATATGGTGAAATCCGTATCCGAAGCGCATTACGTAGGCGTAAAACTACATGTGAGATCTTACAATTTTACAACAAGAAAACAAACCACTACTCGAATGATAACATATGACATAACGAAGAAAATTCTTCCTAGGACCTTGAGCTTGGTGCCATACATGGCATTAAAGGCATCGAATTCCCAGGAAGATCATAAACCTCTTAGCGTAGTCATATCGTCGTCATAGTCATCATACTCACCTGAACTCTTGGCACCACCACGAATAGATTAGCGGACTCGTCAAATGGGTTAGAACCACTCGTCATCGGAATCGAAACCACGATATCTCTACTTTAAAAAAGGATTAACTCTCTTAGTAGAAGAGGCGGTGATTACAAGAATCACTATTATTAGGAGCCTTTTGAGCTCCATCTCTTTCAAATCACTCATGAAGGGTTCTTGTGATGCAGATCTGTCTTAGTAGACTTATCTTCATTAACTTGAATTGTCTTTGTAGAATAATATAATGAGAGAATAATGTTTATTATTGATTGATTCATTACCTTCTCTACAATGAACATATAAATAGGTAAATACAGAATATTCTAGAATTAGAACTTGAACTGAGCCCATTACATATCTGAATAACACTCCCGCGATTCGGCGAAATCATATCTTCGAGGCGGAGATTAAACTAATAAACAATACAACTAAACAAAGAGGCAACGAAAGTTGGTTCTAAAACTTCAACCCCAAGAATCTTGAAAACAAGCGTGTTTTTCTAGAAAAACATAAACATCCATTTTTTTTTTTATTTATTTATTTTTTTATTATTATTATTATTTTTTAATGAGAAGATATAGAATGGAGGTGAGAAAGTGTCGATGAGATGAAGCGAGATCAAAAGGGAGGTGAGAAAGTGTCGATGAAGATGAAAGCGGTCGGAAGGCGAGAGAAGAAGGAGGCAACGGAAGATTTTATGATCGTCTCGGGAATTGATACCTTGGATTCGACACCAACAAAAGTCGTCTTGGGAATTGATACACGGATTCGACATAAAACAAAAGTCGTCTCGGGAATTGAATACCGGATTCGACACTAACAAAAGTCGTCTCGAGAATTGATACCACTAGATTCGGCAAACAAAAAGTCGTCTACGGGAATTAATCACTGGATTCGACATATAAATAACAATTTTTTTTAATCATCAAGTCGGTAAAAATATATATATATATAGTCCCGCGTTGTTTTGCTTTTACTTTACACCAAACACCAGCCCCTACCTTGCTTTTGCTATTACTATACACCAAAACACCATCATATCATTTCATTTCATATCCTCTCTTGAATGATTTGTTAACTAAATCATTTACCCATTTCGTCGATCAAAAGAAATCGACATGCCTGAACCTCGTTCTCGAATCGGACTGACCGGATCTCAAGATGATCTCAAAGCGGATCACAACAACGCGTTTCTCAAGAATCGAGCTCGTGAAACAAGTTCACGATTGTGGTGGTGTAGTATGGTGGTGGTGGTAGGAGGTTGGCCGGGCAGCGGTAGGGAGGCGCGAAAGGTGAGAGGAGCGGTGGGTTGGCGTTTATTGTTGATATCTTAAAATGAAGATGAAGGTTAATATTTAAAGAGCCCTCAGAACCTCCGTGTGGCCGGGGCGGGCGGCGTGAAATGGTTTAGGGTTAGAGAATTAAGGATGCATTATTGGCACGAAACCATGTAGAATAATATAATGAGAGAATAATGTTTATTATTGATTGATTCATTACCTTGATCAATGAACGTATAAATAGGTAAATCTGAATATTACAGAATTAGAACTTGGAAGCTGGCCATTACATATTACAAACTAACATGTATGCGACCAGAGTACTTAGCACAATTTAGCTGTGCCTTTTTTGGGTTTTTAACTGTGCTTTTGTATGTGCAAGGAAACCACCTGTGCCAATAAGAAACGCATAGATCACAAATGATTATTGTAACATATGATGACTACGCCGTAAGTATCTAAAAGAAGCAGAAACAAAAAGGTCGTTGCAGTAAGAAGAATACACTAATACCGTGTTTGATTGATATACATTGACAGTTTATTTTCCAGTGTACAAAAGCCGGGCATAGGTATACACGTTACATTTGTGAAACCACTTCTTAAAGATCTAGGCATCATTCTTTCAAAAACGCCTCTAACCGACTTCCTTAGTAGTTGTCGTGTGTTTGTTAAAAGTAGCAATGACCAGTAGCTGTGAGTTGTAGCCACAACTCATCGCTTCTTAAACAAGCATTGGAAAATTAGCTTTTTTTAAAAATAGTCACAGCTCATTGCTCCTTTGCGAAACGACCACTAAAAATCAAAATGCTCATTGCTCACCACTTATCATTTAAAAAAAGTTCACACCGCTTCATGCCAAACATACCTAAGCCTATGTCTATATGAATGCAATGAATGAGTAGGTTGGGTTTGGTAGTGTGTCTACTCTTTTGTTTGATCTACTAACTTTAAAGATGTTTAGGATTAGGTTGTAGGTAAACTATCTTGGTTAAATGCATTAAATTTGATGAAGTAAGATGGACCGGTCGAGCATATCTATTGTAAGTTATCTTTTTGATAGACATTCATCCAAGCAAACAAATAACCTAAACTAAGAGATTGTCTTGCACTCCAATACCCCTATCAAAGAACTAAAGAATCGAAATAATTTATGCACTCAAAAATTCATCAGCTTGCTAAATAACGTCTTTGAACCCCTTTCAGACTTTCAGTTAGACCTCTAATAACACAAGTTATTACCTCCATTGTTGAGAACCAACCACCAATTCACTTCCTTATTCACTATTTCTCCCGACACAGAGGTTAAACTTCTTTCTCATTCCTGCGTCCGACATATTTATAAGAATTATACACAAATTTGACCTAAAGAATCAGAGATCCAATCCCTGCTTGCACAAATTCTATGTAACTATTTATGTCTAGCTCCTTACTACTCGTTTACTGCTGTGATTGTTGTTGCTATGGCAATAACTAGCAGTTCATTGTTGCCCAATGAAATAGCGACGATTGATATATGCTAGTATGCTACGATTGAGCCACCTAAAAAGTATATAAATCCTAGGGTGAGAACAATTTATAGATGTGCCACATATTAAAAATTAGTATATGCCCCCCACCCCCACCACCACCACACACACTTTTGATGTCGCCGCCCATGTGGCCGGCCATTGATGTCCCACTTTGTCGAACCCCATAGATGTGGAAATTTACAAAAGATCAGTCGTTGTCACATGCCATAGCATAACCAACTAAAAAAAGATGTCAATATCACAAAAGTTTACCACTCATGTCATTTCATCACGGACCTAGTTTTTGAGCAAAGGTGAACAAGATATAATGCTTAAAGCTTTTTGATATATCAAATGTTTGTTATGTAACTAGTTTGTCGGTAGAGAACGCATCCTAAGTTGGTTAGCTTCGTATATATGCATTTTGTTCGTTAATTAATATGTTTTTAAAGCGTACATAGACATATAAATGATCGATCAAACTATCATTATATGTATAGAGATTGTCCATTCTTTTTCTCTTTTTACGGCAAGATTATACATAACTAAAGACCACTCTAGCAAGTAATTAGAGGCAGAAAACAATGGTACAACTATTGTACATCATATCATTTGAGAACAACCGGATCTTGTGTTGCGAATACCACTCTTTCCAATAAAGATTAATCATCGTCGTATATGGCTTGACGTTGAAAGTAACTATTTCTCTATACGTCCAAAACATCAATGAGCTGGTTTTTATCGCACCGTCTAAACATCTTTTGACGTTATGGCTCGAATCCACAAATGTTTGAAACGCTTGAATGTTATCTGAAATTTGTGATGTCTTTGACCTCAAATGTCGTTTTTTCTCTCAACCATCTCTATTTTTCATCTAAAGTAAATGTTACTGAGAACTGACTGAAAGTTGGTGTTTTATATACACACTCTTAATCTTCTACACCAAGCCCAAGATAAGTATGGGCCTCCTTGTCTTTTGGAAACTATATCTAGGGGTGAGCGAAAAAACAGAATAAACCGAAAACCGAAACCAAACCAAACCGAAAATAACCGAACCGAACTAATAACCGAACCGAATTTGCTAAAACTGAACCAAACCGAATTACTAATTCGGTTCTCGGTTTGGGTATGGGTTTGGCAGTTTGAACCGAAAACCGAACCGAAAACCGAATTCATATAAATATATATATTTTTATATATTTATATATTTTAAGTATATTTATATATAAATAAATATTATTAAAAGGTTATCATAATATAATAAAATACTTTTATGCTTGAAATATATTTTTTGCTAAATATCTATCTAATTATTAAATTCATTTTTTAAAATAGTGAAATTCGGGTTATTCGGTCAACCCGAAACCGAATCGAATTAAATTCAACCGAACCAACCGAAACCGAATTTGAATTTGGTTCGGTTCGGTTCTCGATTGACCTAAAAATATTTTAACCGAATTAACCGAACCGAACTAACCGAACAACCCACGATCGAACCGATCAACACCCTAACTATATCACTTAATTAGGAGTTAGGACACATGTGAGCCTTGTTTCTTGGTAATACAAACCATGGCTGCATGGCACCAAAAATAATACTTTTCTCATCTATAATAATTGTCAATTTAATTTGTTATTCTCATTAAGTTGTCATAGAGATAACGTTGGCTTTCAATTTTAACGGATTAACAGAGTGTACACGTACTATATTAAATATTTCACCAAGTTCTCTAGAAGAATTTGAAACGAAATCGGTCAGATTGGTGGACACCCACATATTGTTTGGCTAAAACTCCTTTGGTAAAGATAACTTACTTTTAGTTAATAGAATAGAAAATCTCATTTTGGAAAAGTGTCTGTTATAACGGTAGTTAAAACTTATTTTTGGTACGGGTGAATTGTTATGTTTTTAGTCTTTATCTTAGCTTATGATTTCTTTAGGTGTCTAAGTGTTAAGTTAAGTTTCTTATTAGTCAACTAGAACTAGGATTTCAATAAAGGGTCGTCGGGTTGGCTTGTGTCCAAGCCCAACCCGTTTTCTTTTTGCTTGTTATCAGAGCCGACTTCTAGTTGTACAAGTCGGCTTCTTTTCTTCTCATCTCTATAAAAGGAGGTGAGGAGGAAGGGATTTGTTACTTCATTCTTTCAAGCTTAATCAAAATTTCGGTTAAGGGTAATCGTCTTGTGCTTCTTTCTTTACTTTACTATCATATATATAATCTGCTGGTGCATATGTCTTCTTCAAAGATCGAGTTATCTATATAATCTGCTGGTGCCTGTGTCTTTTTCAAAGATCGAGTTATTCGTGCTAGACACTAGGTTGTTGATCGACAATATCAACAAGTGGTATCAAGAGCTTTGGTTCGCGAGTTCGGTAATCTAGGTTCAAGTTTTTTGAAGGCTTCTGTTGATCGTTTAGTTTTTGAAAGAGCATGTTTCTTTTCCGTTTGGGTATCAAAGCTATTCTCAGTCATCCTGATGAAAGACATGATTGTTTCAGCTGCCTGCCTCTTTTTTTGTGAGGAAGTATACCTATGTATATCTTGAATAACGAGTAAAAAAGGGTTCTTGGGTTCGGTTTAGAACAACAAGAATGTGCAGTAGGTTGGTTCCAACATTTAAAGGTTCTTGAAGCTCGGTTCTTCTTGTCGAGGTGATGCGACAAAAAGAGATTCAAGGGTTCTGTTTGATTATGTTTTTAAAGAAGATCGACAGCTTCAGGTGTTGTTGGTGTTGGAATTAGATATCAAGACATTCAAATAAATAATCACAAACATCAAAGTATTCAAGCGGAAGCGTATAGGATTTATTAATGAACAATTAATTAACATAAAAGAATATGCGTACCTTTTCTTGATTCTAGCCGAACAAGAATCAAATCCACAAACTAGCAACGGATGAACCCTAATTTGATTTAATTAGGATTATATGAATTACCCCTTACCGTTTTGTAATTCAATCCAAGATAATAACAATAGTGTGTTATTATTATGTTCTTGTACACACGCACTAAACCGAATTAAAGTAATGCTAGTTTTATCAAACAAAATAACTTGGTTTGTGGAAAAGGTTTGGATCGACATCCAAGGGGTTGTACGATCGGTTTGGAGAAGAGAAACACACACAAAACAATTTTAGGGTTTAGCTAATGAATACAAGAGATGCAAAAACAAGACCCCTAGCCTTGTATATATACCCAAGCAAACTTGGTGAACAAGTTGTGTCTTTGTTTCCTTTTTCCTTGGCCGATCGGTGCATCACATCCCCAAGGGATTCCGGAAACTTCCAAACTTTGCAATCTAGTCCTTTTCCAATAAACATTAACGCCCGTTAATCCATTACATTAATTACTTAACGTCCGTTAGTTATTTCATTTAATAAATAAATAAATACAACATTTATATTTAATTCTTTAACTTTAAATTCTCATACGTAAAGTGTGCAATCCCATAGTCTCGAGTTCGATCCTAACTCACGACTACTAATTTATATCCATAAAACTAACAGCTCCCACTTGGATATATCTTAATAGAGTGATCACATCGGTTAGCGTCTAGCAACACTTCGATGCCTCTAGTACGAATCGAGTAAGGCTCCTGGAAAACCTTTTAATGATTTCTCATTATTATTATCCTTTTGTTTCTAATACTACGTTAAATAAAGATATAGAATTAAGTCACTCTTTATAAAACTATTCTGTTTCTCGTTTGTAAGTGATTGACCAAGATTACCGAGAATCATCAAAACATATTTAGGGGAGATTTGGGTGCGGCCGAATAAACATCTTGTCAACCCTACGAGGGGCCCAGCAATATTAAACTCCAAATAAATTTGAAGGAACAAATTCTATTTTGACTACAAGAATAACCCATAAACTTCGTAACATTTCTGAAAACACGTATAGCGTTAAGTTGCTTCACAGAAATGCACTACATTTATGACACTTATCTGATATATCAAGTCTGAGGATAACTATTCATAATTTACTTATAACAATATCCACAAAGTAAATTATGTAGTTGGGATAAGTCCTATATTCAATTCATTGAATATCATCTGAAATTGGTATGCATTCTCATCAATATACTTTCAAGTATATTCTACCACATCTCTCAGATTTGTCTTAATTTAATGATACTCCCATATCATTAATCGACAACGGACATTTAGAATAACTAAGTTACTCATGGATTAAACATGCAAATATAGGACAACAATATTATAAATGAAAATAAACATAATCCAAACTTTATTTCATCAAAATAATAAATGTTTTACAATATCCTTTATCCAAATATTAATCCAGTTATGCATGAAACTATTAGCTAAACGAAGTCCAATTCCATTGGCAAGTCCAACAAGCTTGTCTTTAGCTAAAGCCTTAGTGAACGGATCAATTAAGTTATCATCGTGTGAACTTTCGGTGATTTATTTCACCTTCACGGACTTGTTCCCGAACATAGTGATATACATGAAAATGTCCGGTGCCCTTCATGACTCGGGTTCATTGGCAAATATGATTGCGCAGAATTGTCACAATACATATCAATAGGTGATTCAATTGAAGGCATAACACCAAGCCACGAAATGAATTTCCTAATCCAAACAACCTCCATTGCGACTTCCAAGCGGTTATGTATTCGCTTCGCATCAGAACATCGCAATCGTACTCGCTTCTTGCTCTTCCAATCATTGCTCCTCCATTGATGACAAAGACATAACTCGTCTCGAGACTTCGTATCATCTTTATCACCTTTGCCATGACGCATTACGGTAACATGTAACACCAAGTTACGTATGCGGATTTCTTCCATACACTAAAACATATCTTCGTATTCCTAAGATACTTTAGAATATGTTTAATGACAATCTAGTGAAGTTCATTCGGATTACATTGATATCGATCGGTCATGTTTTGAGCGAACGCCACATCGGCCTTGTGCATCTCACAAATACATAATAGATCCTACATCCAAGCATAAGGAACTTTTGCATCGTGCCACCTCGGCAGTGTTGAAGCACACATATCGCTACATAAGCCATGCTTTACTTCCATCGGCAAATATCCTTTCTTGGAATTTTGCACATTGAATCTCTTCAATATTTTATCAATGTAAGCGCTTTGACTTAAACCAATTAACCGCTTTGACCTATCTCGGTAGATATTGATTCCCAGAATGTATGCAGCTTCTCCTAAATCCTTCATGGAAAAACACTTCCCAAGATATGCCTTAACATTTTGCAAACTCGGAATGTCTTTTCCCATAATTAATATGTCATCAACATAAAGAATTAGGAAAATTACATCACTCCCACTAACTTTGTGATATACACATGGCTCATCAAGAATTTGAATAAATCCATACCTTTTGATTTCTTCATCAAATCTTTTATTCCATTGCCTTGATGTTTGCTTCAATCCATAAATGGACCTTTGAAGTTTGCATACACGGTTTGAAATTGTGGATTCACGAACCCCTCAGGTTGCTTCATATAGATGTCTTCATCTAAGCGACCATTCAAGAAGGCGGTTTTGACATCCATTTGCCATATCTCATAGTCATAGTATGCTGCTATAGCTATGAGAATTCTAATAGCTCTAATGTCCGCTACAGGAGAAAAGGTCTCCTCGTAATCAATGCCATAAGTTTGAGTAAAACCTTGCGCAACTAGACGAGCTTTATAGACGTGTACATTGCCATCCATATCAGTCTTAATCTTATAGAGCCACTTACTTCTAACCACCGTGGCATTTGGAGGTAAGTCAACCTCTACCCATACTTCATTTTCTTTCATGGATTGCATTTCCCCATTCATTGCAACCTGCCATTTTTCCTTATCAGGACTTGCCATGGAAGCTTATAACTAGTAGGCTCTCCAAGATCTCCTAACATAGTTTCCTCAACCTCTACGTTAAGACATAGACGTTCAGGTGCACGCGTATTCCTTACGGATCTCTGAACGGAATCACTTCAACTTCGGTGGAGGACCCGGACTATCGTGTTCTACCGGAATGCGTTAGTGTTTTGAAGGTAATGCATCTTCTTGATCATCTTCCGGATCATAAACTCTCCCATGAATTATTGAGATCGAGATCTCTTTCAAGAAAATCTCCATACCTAGCAACAATTACTTTATTTTCGGTTGGATAGTAAAGTAGTAACCCATAGTTTCCTTAGGGTATCCTACGAAGATACATTTCTGAGATCTTTGTTGGAGTTTATCTGTTGAGTCACGTCTAACATACGCCTCGCAACCCCGCACCTTTAAATAAGACAGGTTAGGAGCTTTACCATGCCATATTTCATATGGTGTCTTATCAACCTTCTTTGTGGGAACCATATTTAGAATCTGAACAATGATTCCAAAGCATAATCCCAAAAGGATAAAGGTAGAGTAGTAAGATTAAACATAGATCGTATCATGTCCAACAATGTACGATTTCTTCTCTCGAGATACACCATTTTGTTGTGGAGTATATGGAGAAGTGAGATTCTGGACAATTCCATTCTCATTAAGTAATCTTTAAACTCTTGGCTTAGATACTCGCCTCCTCTATCGGATCGAAGAGCTTTAATCTTCTTTCTTAATTGCGTTCTACTTGACTTTGAAAACCTTAAATGTTTCAAACACCTCATGTTTATGCTTAAGTAAATAAACATAACCATAACATTTGAAATCATCGAAGGTTAAAGTAGCTAGCACCTCTTTGACACATGTCTAAGTGGTCCACACAAATCAAGATGAATAAGACCAAGTAGATCGAAGCCCTCTCCATATTGCTATGAAAAGGTTTCTTCGTCATCTTCCCAGATATGCATGACTAACATTTATCAAATGATTCATCATTGATATTTTGCAAAAGCCCTTCTTGTTGCAGCTTATGCATGCGAGCCTTGCCTAGCTATATGAGCAAGTCTACAATTCCAAAGATAAGAAGAATTCAAGTCTAACTTTATCTTCTTGTTAATGCTAAATATTGAATTATTATTATTGTTAGATTCATTTCCAATCACATCAATTTCAAACACACCATTCACGATAATTGCTTTAAAATAAAATACACCATTTAAAGAAACATCAATTCCATTACGTGAAATAGTATGAGTAAAACCATGATCCAACAAAGCGAAAGGAAACAACACCTCTAATTATAGAAGGTGCGTAATGACAATTGTTCAATAACGATACTAAGCCCAAGGCAATACTAAACTAAACGTTCCTATGGCTTCAACAACGCATATGCGCCATTTCCCACGTCGAGATATTGCTCCCCATAGGCAAGCTTCTTTTCACTCTAAACCCCTGCGGTGTATTACAAATGTGAATACCACACCCGTATCATATACCGAGAATTATTATAATTTAGAGTAAATAATTCAATGACAAATAAATTACTGTAAGAACCGCTCCCAAGGACCCTTCAGTACTTCATTTTATTTGCCCGCAATTCATCAAGATAGAGCATAGTTTCTCTTCCAATGCCCAACGCTTACGGTGGTGGCATGCTTGATCCTTTTAGGATTTTCCTTCCTAGGAGTAGGGTTCTTCTTGGGTTGAGGTTGATAGGCCATCACTTGTTTGCCTTTGTCAACCTTTCCCATACCTTCCCTTCTTGTTGTTCGCACGCTGCGATTTTGGCTTATTAATTCTTCCACCGAATAGCAAGTACACAGGCGGTAGGAACCTTTTGAGGCAACCCTTTCTCATAGTCAATTAGCAATGCGTGTGGGTCAAGATGTCGTCTTCCCACGCAGTGCATATTGAAATTTCTTACAAAACCATTAAAATCCTTATTAAGGGATCTATTAATCGATTCACAACCATGTCATCATCATAAGTTTTGCCAAGTGCTTTTAGTGGTCCATGTAACCTTTCATTTCGATTACATGAGCACTCACGGGTTTACCCTCTCCCCGCCTACATACCGTATGTACGTCGGTCAAGTCATAAATCTCGACGGCACCGGTTTCTCAAACATAGTTCGAAGTTCATTGAGCATATTATATGGGAAATAATGTTCGAACTGCTTTTGAAGAGCAGATTCCATCGTTCCCAACATAAGACAATCCACATCATTATGACGCTTATACTCAAGTTGCCAAGCGTCCTTTTGAGCTTGAGTAGCATCGGGACCGGTTGGTTGTTCGGGGTAAGGTTCATAAAGATATTTCAACACATCGGCAACTCTGAGACAATTCTCAAAGCGGTGCCAATCATTGAAATTCTTAGAGCCGATCAACTTTTCTCGATCAAAAAACTTTTGAGCGAGAACTTTGTGCGATGTTAGTGTTATCGTTATTTTGAGCCATTTCTACGAAAAAAGTTCAAGTATTAGTATTTTCAATAATACAATTTTCAAGAAAATAAAATATACCCAACGGTAATATAAACATATAACCATATAATTTTCTCGAAAACTAGGATCCAAATTATCATAGGTTCATTACATCGCTTGATCGCTAGCAACGAACGCATATAATAAGGTAATCTGTCGAACATTAATTGGCAAACAATTTCCAACTCCTAGATCATTATGGGATTTATATTTTCCAACGCTATTGCAAATATAAACATGTTTCATCCCATCTTATGCCATTGAGTCCGGTCTCACTTCTACTCAATTTAAGTGTCTAACTTAAAGAAGCGCAAATATGTCCATGTAAGGTCGACTTTACATAGAGATTTACCTCTCCATCACAATCTAGCCAAGTCTTGTCATGACGTAAATTGCAACTTCAAGTGTTCGTTTTAATTAGATGGCATATAACTTAATTTAAAAGGGTACTAGTTTTGATTTTATGTGGTCAAATCAAATATGTACAAAGATATCATGCATTCATCTTGTAGCATAAATTTAATAAAAACTTTTATTACCAATTCATAAAGATCAAATTATCAAAGTTTTGATTGAGGTATTGGGTTCACCAATCAAGGAATTTAGTGTTAATTATCGTCCATTATACGTACTTTTCATAAGTGTAAACACTTAGTGTTTCGGTAACTACCACGAGTGGCGCATGGAATTAAAACTAATTCGCCTTAAGATGAGTTTGCACATTTTATGGCTTACTAAATATCTCCATTCGAACTTACAGGGGCGAGAGGACCGTGTAGCGCAAAGCATAACCTAAGACATCCTTTCGGTGTGATTGTGCGCACTTCTTTATTAACCCTTTATAGTTCATTCTAGTGGGTGAGCCGTTCGCACCATTTGTACCAAAGTCACCAATCAATTAAACTATTGAAAACTTAACTCTTCCAAAACAAATCAAATTTCGCCATTGTTTAGTCCAGTATTCTATTCAAAATTACCATTTGCTTAAAACTGTCTAACATAATAAACAAACAAGTAACAAATAAAAAATAAACTACTAAAAAACAATGCGCACATAATAAATAATTTATACGTGTAAACAAGTAGCCACATGCAACTTATTCGATAAAACCCTATTAATAATCAATTTCTAGGTTAAATTAATGTATATATTAATTAGGGCTTTCACTCTCTCAATTGAGAGTGAGCCACATACATCGACGAATCAATTACGTAAACCCATAATTAATAATATACCAAATTTCACATAATTGATTCATTAATATACATAATTGGAGTCTTCCCCAATTTAAGATTTATCGTAATTAAATATGTCTCAACAATTAAACAATTATCAAAGCAACTTATTCATGACTAACATGCATGTATAATCATGGATATCATAACAATTATACAAATAGTCACAAGATCGAATATTATAAATTCCATGACACATAACAATTTATTCATGAATTAATCACGTAACTAATACATTAATTCTAGGTTTTAATAAGGTTAGCAAAAAAATTTCAAAACCCTAAAAATTTTATATGTGTCGACATTAAAAAAATATAGGGGAATGCCCCAATTCATAAAGAATCGACCAAACAAAAAATAAACATAAACCCTAGATTAATATATCAAACAACATACAAGTCTTTGTTTTATTACGCGTTTATATTATTAATTACTCATTAAAACCAATGGCTCTGATACCACTGTTGGAATTAGATATCAAGACATTCAAATAAATAATCACAAACATCAAAGTATTCAAGCGGAAGCGTATAGGATTTATTAATGAACAATTAATTAACATAAAAGAATATGCGTACCTTTTCTTGATTCTAGCCGAACAAGAATCAAATCCACAAACTAGCAACGGATGAACCCTAATTTGATTAAATTAGGATTATATGAATTACCCCTTACCGTTTTGTAATTCAATCCAAGATAATAACAATAGTGTGTTATTATTATGTTCTTATACACACGTACTAAACCGAATTAAAGTAATGCTAGTTTTATCAAACAAAATAACTTGGTTTGTGGAAAAGGTTTGGATCGACACCCAAGGGGTTGTACGATCTGTTTGGAGAAGAGAAACACACACAAAACAATTTTAGGGTTTAGCTAATGAATACAAGAGATGCAAAAACAAGACCCCTAGCCTTATATATATACCCAAGCAAACTTGGTGAACAAGTTGTGTCTTTGTTTCCTTTTTCCTTGGCCGATCGGTGCATCACATCCCCAAGGGATTCCGGAAACTTCCAAACTTTGCAATCTAGTCCTTTTCCAATAAACATTAACGCCCGTTAATCCATTACATTAATTACTTAACGTCCGTTAGTTATTTCATTTAATAAATAAATAAATACAACGTTTATATTTAATTATTTAACTTTAAATTCTCATACGTAAAGTGTGCAATCCCATAGTCTCGAGTTCGATCATAACTCACGACTACTAATTTATATCCATAAAACTAACAGTTGGGATTTGTCAAGTTAAAGACAAAGAAAAAGACTACATCATGTTGCACGTGATTGATATGTAAGAAGACTTATTATTATAAACGTTTTTTTATTTTTTGGAGGGAATCCAAAATATTGGTTAAGCAATTTTAATAATACTGACACTACTTTTAAAGGGTTTGTGATAGAGGAATTTTGCAAAACCACAAAAGTTTTACAATCCTCCTAAGCAGTGTACCTACTCGTTGTAGTGTAGTATAGGTAGGACAAGGGGGTTGATCGTTCTCTAGAGGAATAGTGTTGTAAAGTCCGAAGTGTATGTCGAGATAGGTCTAAAGGTGAGGGATGAATCTTTTTGTATTTTTTATATGCTTTAGAAAGCAATTTAAAATCTCGGGGTTTGGATAGTGGGCGTTTTAACTACTAACTAGATAAAACAAAACTAAATTAATTAAAATTAAATTACGTGCAAGAAAAATAAATTGGTGGTAACTCTTATGATAGGAAAATGTGTTTACTTAGATTTCTTTACTCTCTAGTTATCTCTTATTGATTAGCCGAATTGTCACGTCCTTGTTTTAATTGAGTGTTGTATTCCTTATTATTATTCGTAGGGAGGTGCTAAATGCCTAACTCTATGAGCGTATAAGTCTCCCAAGAGGCTTAAAGTATATTAAGTCTCCTAAGATCTACAAACCGCAATTCACGTAATTAATACAACAAGAAAACCACTAGTACACTTTAGGGTTGCGTTTAATAAGATGGACAAGCTAGTTACATATAAGAATTAAGCTAGTTTTCTTACCCTAATGCGGGGCAACCAATTAAACAAGAGACGACAATCAATAATTAATAACTAGGTTTCATTAGATCTAAGCAAACACTAACAAATCCAGCCTAGCATGTTAAAGTGAAGAGAAGAAAAGCATATAATCAAACAATACATAGACATATTGAATGATTAAATGGGGATTACTTAACTTTAATTAAACATAAGCCAAAGTGGCTGAAAAACCTTCACAAAAGCTGTGAAATTCGTCTAGGGGTTGCCTCTCCAACGTGTTACACACCATAATGAAAAACATTCGAAAATATATACAGTATTACAACAATGACGGCGTCACTTTATGACTGTGACGCTGTTAACTCGCCACCATTAGGGTTTCGTCCTTTGCAAGTTGCTATTGTGACGCCGTCGCCTTGAGTCTTTGATGCCGTGTGGATGTGTCTTGACGCCGTAGCTTATTAAAAGACCTGAGCCGTCACGTATAAGTTTTACTCTAAATTATCGTTTTTCAATACAAGTGACGCCATTAGGTGTTAAGGTCTTCAAAAATTCTAATCCGTCGTTTGTAATATCTGGGCTGAATCTTCATAGTAAACAACAAGTGACGGCGCCACCTTAGAATTGTGACGTCGTTTGGAGACCTTTTCTAGACAGATTCTTGACTTGGTCGTTTTCTTCACTTTCTTGTCCATTTTAGCTCAAAATATGCTCGTTTTGATCTTTTACTTCCCAAGTACCTAAAATATGAAAAATAACGATTTAGGGTAGTATTGATAGCAAATGTACAAGTTTAGAGCTTAAATGACCCCTAAAAGCACTTTTAAATCCTTATCAAATATCCCTACACTTGAGATTTGCTTGTCCTCAAGCAAATGTGCTCTTATCCAATCAATTTACAAGTTATGGGGCATTTATCATTGGTTTAAAATAGTTTACAACATCCACAAGCTCTACAATAGTCAAAACAGGCGCAGAAGTTATATACTAGCACTTCAAATAAAGTGTTTGGATTCTCACATCTCTTGGGTGTATAAGTTGTATAACATGTATAGAAACGAGAAAATATAACACTCTCTACCTGTCATAGCACATAGATTACTATAGGCTTGAGAAGAGATCAAACCTCCATCGCTTTGGCATAAGCACATAGGATAAGCTATCAAAGACAACTTTTAAAGGGTTGTAACGTTAGGTGTAAGGGTATGGAAAACACGGTTTGGTTGGATATAGGGAATTTTACTTGTGGCAAGTCAATTATCTAAGTTAATCACATGTAAAACATGGTGTTGCTAAGCCAAAACTCAACTCAATAACACTCATTTTTATTTATTTTTTTTTTTTTTTTTTTTTTTTTTGTATTTTTTTTTTTTTTTTTTATTTTTCTTTCTTTCTTGACTTAAAAAATAAAAGATAAAGGATAAAGGCGGGATGGTAGTCCATATATTTTCTTTCTTTATTTTCTATTTTTTTCATACACTCTTGCCCTACCATCCATAAAATAACACATATTAACTAAGGGATTTATAGTTGCATCCCACACTTTCACTTTTAAATATATTAAAACTAACTAATGACCCGGTGCAAGGATCAAAACACGTGGAGTACTTAATTACGCAGATAAGGGAATTTGAATTTCACGTTCTTTCCCGTTACTCCGTAAAATACTATTTAACCCATGAGTTCCAATCATCTTAAAATTGTATACACAAGATATGACTCGACTTAGCAATCATTTAATCAACTAGACAATTGAACTAAGGGTTTAAACATAATACAATAATGCACTAAAAATGAGTGCATACAAGGAAGGCTAAGGCAATTTGAGTGTACATTCGGGGGTGGATTGTAAACAATGCTCTTCATTAATATTTTGGAATCCACCGAAATATTGCGAGAACCGCGAAAAAGATAGGCTCTGAGGAGTTAACTAGGGGTATCTTGTACTAAAAATGAGTACATATCAAGGGTGTGGGGTAATTATTTGACCAATGTATCCAATGTAATTATAATAAATAAGGTTAAAACAAGGGTTATCCTAATGTCTCTTATCATTTAGTTAATCCTAACTACACGAATGTACTCTCACTAGTGATCTCGGAATGCATGACATAACAAGTTCTAGAATCTATATACTACCGGTACACTCATAAGCATTAAAAGGAAATGCTTTTATCCTATATATCTAAAAGCGAACATCACATTTTTTGGGTACAATTTGAGTGGTAAGGGTTTTTGTGCTAGCTATATAATTCTTATAAGACTAAAGTTTTAATCGTAAATGTCATAAAAAAATTAAAGTTGGTGCTAAAATTACCCTAGCAAGCATTTCTTTCGATTTATTACACAATTACTTAAAAATAAAACAAATATAAAGTGAGTGATTAGTTTCTAAGGTGTCTCTTTTTCCCTCCCTATACTTAAATTGAACATTGTCCCCAATGTTCTTAAAAATTACCAAAGTTATGATAACGGGAAAAATAAAAGAGATAAGAGAAATTAATACTCCCCTTATTTGCTTGGCATGGATGATAGAAATATGGTTAAATCCTCATCCAAGAAGATTAGATCAATGATATGCTTCTCTTCCAATATATACTTGAATCTTCTTGTCCAATATAACTTTCTAAAAAAACGAATATGAAACCTCGCATAAAGTCGGTGGTAGACACTATATATAATAAAAACTATCCTAGAAATCGAATAAGATATAATGCTTGCAAAATAAATGTTTACAAAATCTTGGAATTTTAAAACTTCTGGAAATTTTCAAAAACTAAGGGGCCGTTTAGTTAGTGAAAATTTTTTCTGTTTTTATGTTTCTAAATTCCTAGAGAAGGGGATGGTTTTTCTTCTCTAGAGAAGAGTTGAGAAGTTTAAAAACCCGTTTAGTTGGAGTTATATTTTTCATTTTTTTTAAATGATGGAAGGTGGACAGAGGTGGGCGTGATAAGAGTGGGTGAGAGGAAATGGGATTATTATTTTAGAAATGAAAAAAGTGAGAATGGTGTAATGGTATTTTCATTTTTTCTATTAAGAATTGGAAAATGAGAAATTTATATTTTTGGAAAATTATTGGAAAAAAGTGCGACTAAACGGGTTTTCAGTTTTTCCCTTTTCACATGAAAATTTTTCTGGAAAAATGGAGTATTTCTCTCCATCTAAACGGCCCCATAAGTTTTGATAGAAAAAAAAAATCTGAAAAACCTATAGTTCCTGATGTCATCAGAGTGTAATCTGACGCCGTCAGGATTGACCTAACAGCATTTTAAATTTCGTTTTTTGGAAAATTCCTGGAAAAATCTGTATTTCAAAACCTGTAAGTTCCTACAAAACATTCATTGTGACTCGATACAAGCATTTGACTTAAATAAACACACAAACATGATAAAATATATGTTCATCATTTATCTTAAATTTTCATTTTCAGTTTTCGTTCTATTAAACAAATGTGAATTTCCTACACTTATTTTTTTGTGAAATACCTTTATATGTTATTAAGAAGAGGTTAAAAACAAAATAAAGCATTTCCACAAATTTATTCGAAATATGAAATTTAAACAATAAGGATGAAACATATGTATATGACACAAACAAATATAAAACACAAACAAGCAAAGAATTAAAATCATGGGTTACCTCCCAAGAAGCAGCACTTTTCTTTATTTACGAGTCTCTTAGCTAAACTCATAGTCATACCCTACCTTCTACATAACTTAAACGCCCATTCGAACGTTTTGATCCTTCTTTCGTCACACTTATATTCTGGGCCTAAGGTTATACAAGCTGTATAGTAAAACTTATCCTCACAGTCAACCTCAAAAGCTGGTATATTATCAACATCTAAATCTTCAATGTCCTTAAACTTTTTATCCTTATAAGGCCTTATATATTTAACACTTTCTATTCCATTAGAAAACTTGACCATTCCTTCATCCTGGTCATAAATCATTTTAGATTCTTCTACAAACGATTTTATAAGTACTAGTTCACCTAAGAATCCATTTATAATTCCTCTAACATCTTCCAAGATCATAAAATCACGCCTATAAGTGAAATTTCCTACGAATACATGTAACCCTTTAGTTCTTCCAACAAAATTTCACAATCGATTAGGGTATTAAGGATCCATCCTAGGTTTGAATTCTTCATTCATTACCCATTTGTAATAGATCCTAGACAAAATATTCATAGGAGCCTTTAAGTCAATGTAGGTGTGCTCTTTATACATATAACCAACCATGCAAGGGATTTATGTTCATATAAGTACGTTTCTTAATCCACGGTCTTTTCAAATATTTTGAGGGGCAAGGGTATTTTAAAAGAAACTCATGATAGTCTAATTCTTCACGCGTTGGAAAGATATTTTTAAATAAACTATAATCATCTTCTAATTCCTCTTCCGAATCATCGCTAGAGGTAGCGTTACTCATGATAGGACCAGCTTTCAACTCAATTTCTTTCTCAATCAACCTATTAAGCTCTTTAAGTTCATTATTTTCCTTTTCAATTCGGTTACGCAATGAGTCATTGCATTAGGTGAAACAGATGGATTCGCGTCTTCCATAATGGCAAATGGAATAGTAAATGGAAAATTTTTACGAATAAAAGCACAAAGAAAATACAGGAAATCTAATAAAAGGAAAATAAAAATCTCACTTGATAGGAATCTAGTGAATAGACCTAAACGAAATAGAAATCAAAACTTAAACTATTCCCTGGCAGCAGCACCAAAAACTTGATAGCGAAATTTTGCAAAATCACAAAAGTTTTACAATCCTCCTAGGCAGTGTACCTTACCGTTGTAGTGTAGTATTGGTAGGACACGGGGGATTGATCGTTCTCTATGGGAATAGTTTTGTGAAAGCCGAAATGTATGTCAAGATAGGTCTAAAGGTGAGGGATGAGTCTTTTTTTATTTTTATTTTATTTTTTAGAAAGCAATTTAAAATCTTGAGGTTTGAATAGTGGCCATTTTAACTAGTAACTATCTAAAACAAAAATAAATTAATTAAAATTAAATTACGTGCAAGAAAAGTAAATTGGTGGTAACTCTAATGATAGGAAAATGTATTTACTTAGATTTTGTACTTCCTAGTTATCTCTTATTGATTAGCCGAATTGTCACGTCCTTGTTTTAATTGGAGTGTTGTATTCCTTATTATTAGTCGTAGGGAGGTGCCAAATGCCCTAACTCTATGAACGTATAAGTCTCCCCTAAGAGGCTTAAAGTATATTAAGTCTCCTAAGATCTACAAGCCGCAATTCACGCAATTAATACAACGAGAAAAACCACTAGTACACTTTAGGGTTGCGTTTAATAAGATGGACAAGCTAGTTACATATAAGAATTAAGCTAGTTTTCTTACCTTAACCCGAGGTAACCAATTAAACAAGAGACGACAATCAATAATTAATAACTAGGTTTCATTAGATCTAAGCAAACACTAACAAATCTAGACTAGCAAGTTAAAATGAAGAGAAGAAAAGAATATAATCAAACAACACATATACATATTGAATGATTAAAGATGGATTACTTAACTTCAATTAAACATGAGCCAAAGTGGTTGAAAAACCTTCACAAAAGCTGTGAAATTCTTCTAGTGCTTGCCTCTTCAAATTGTTACACACCATAATGAAAAACATGCGAAAATATAAACAATGTTACAATAGTGATGGCGTCACTTTATGACTGTGACGCCGTCAGCTCACCGCCATTAGGGTTTCTTCCTTTCCAAGTTGTTGTTGTGATGCCATCGCCTTGAGTCTTTAATGTCATCTGGATGTGTCTTGACAACGTCGCTTATTAAAAGATCTGAGCCGTCACGTATAAGTTTTACTATGAAGTATGGTCTTCAAATACAAGTGACGCCGTCAGGTTTTAAGGTCTTCAAAAGCTCTGATCCGTCGCTTTTAAAATTTGGGCTGAATATTCATGGTAAATAACAAGTGACGGGGTTACCTTACTTGTGACACCGTCTAGAGCCCTTTCTAGACAGATTCTTGACTTGGTCGTTTTCTTTACTTTCTTATCCATTTTAGCCCAAAATACACTAGTTTTCATCTTTTGCTTCCCATGTACCTAAAATGTGAATAGGAACGATTTAGGGTAATAATTGATCACAAATATACTAGTTTAGAGCTTAAATGACCCTCTAAAAACACACGTTTTAAATCCTTATCAGTTTACACATAATTATTTGCACATGCTAGTATTTGTTTGGTTTTTTAATCATTAATACATGAAAGGTTGTTACTTTAAAGGTTTTTGCACAAGGGACTTTATTAATTTGTGATTGTGAGTTTTTTCACAAGGTTTAGAAAATTAATAAACGGATTAAAGAATGATAGGTGCCAAGTTTGACATGGAGAAATTTGATGGAACTGGTGATTTCGGGTTATGGAGAGTCAAGATGCGTGCTTTATTAATCCAACATGGATGTGAAGCAGCTCTAGAGGTTTTACTAGCGGATTTGGAAGTTACAGCGAAATCTGAGCTAAACAAGAAAGCCCACAGTGCCGTGATTTTGTGTTTAGGTAAAAAGGTACTCTGAGAGGTTACCGGGGAGACGAGTGTTGCGGGGTTTTGGACCAAGCTTGAGACTGTACATGACAAAGTCCTTGGCCAACAAGTTGTACCTGAAGAAGAAGTTGTATACATTCTACATGCCAGCTGGACGTAAGATTTCCGAGCATATAGACGAGTTCAACAAAATCGTTCTTGATTTATCAAATATTGAGGTAAAATTTGAGGATGAAGATCTTGCTTTATTATAACTCACTTCTTTACCAGAATCATACAAACACTTTGTGGATACCTTACTCTATGTACGGGAAGCTTTGACTTTGGAGGACATGATGGCCATACTAAATTCAAAGGAAATCAAAGAAAGATCTAATGCGAAAGGGGATGATGGTGAAGGGTTATACGTGAGGGGAAGAACTGATCGCATGATTTCGCATCAGTCTAGGGGAAATTCATGATCGAAGTCTCGAGGTGGAAGACTCAAGTACTATATTTGCCAATCTGAGGAGCACTTAAAGAGAAACGTTTGAAGATTAATCGCAAGAAGTCAAATGGTTTCGTCAAGAAAAATGATCAACCAAGCTCCATTGGCTCGATGTATAACGGTTCTAAGGTGATGATGGTGATGAGTGAAGATGCCTTGTTGGATCAGATTATGGATTCAGGAGGTTCATATCACATGACACCCAAGTTTGATTTATTTTTTGATTATCTGGAATGCGATGGGGGCAAGGTATTGTTGTGTGACAACAGGGAGTGCGAGATCAAAAGTATTGGCAAGGTAAAGGTAAAACTGAAAGATGGGTCAAGTTTTGTGTTACGCAATGTCATGTATATTCTTGAATTGAAAAGAAAGTTGATATCGCTGGGAACTCTTGAAAAAGAGGTATATATCATAAATTTGTAGTCGGGAAAATCCAGGTGATTAATTGTTCCAGGGTTATTTTATCTGGAACCTAAAGGGATAATTACATATACTATTTGGATGGCCATGCAGTGGCACGTGAGCTTAATGTTAGTGTTGAATAAAAAGATGGTCTTGCGCAAGGTTGGCACAAAATACTGGGACATATCAGTGAGGCGGGACTACAAGTGCAGGAAAAGCAAGAGCTATTTGGCAAGAAGAGTCTAGGTAAGCTCGGGTTTTGTGAAAATTGTGTTATGGGAAAGTCACAAAGAGTCATTTTTTGTGTATGAATGCACATTACTTAAGGAGTGATAGACTATGCTTATTCTGACTTACGGGGTCTGTCGCAGGTGGAATAATTGAGAGGTAAGAGGTATTTCTTATCTATTGTTGACGATTATTCCAGGAGGGTATGGGTTTATATTCTTAGGTTCAAACACGAGACATTTGGAAAGTTCAAAGAGTGAAAGAAATTAGTGGGAGGATGGTTAAGAAGCTTAGGACAGATAATGGTCTTGAGTTCTATAACCGGGAGTTTGAGCAACTATGCACTAAGAGTGGGATTGCTAGACATTTGATAGTTGTTAGGACACCGCAGTAGAATGGATTAGCAAATCGATGAATAGAACTCTCATGGATAAGGTAAGTTGTTTATTAATTCAATCTGGATTGCCCAAGACCTTCTGGGCGGAAGCGACATGTATGGCAGCATATCTTATAAATAGTTCACCATCGACAACGATTGCAAAAAGACACCTATAGAGATGTGGTCGGGACATCCAAGTGATTATGGGATGTTGAGGATTTTTGGCTGTGTCGCATATTCATACGTT
This sequence comes from Chrysanthemum lavandulifolium, assembly GCA_022545495.1. Lineage (NCBI taxonomy): Eukaryota > Viridiplantae > Streptophyta > Magnoliopsida > Asterales > Asteraceae > Chrysanthemum > Chrysanthemum lavandulifolium. Next base: position 156,599,409 of record CM040240.1, read on the forward strand.
AAAAAGGTAAGCTCGAGCCGAGAGCGGTAAAATGTGTTCTTTTGGGATATCCTGAGGGTGTGAAGGGGTACAGGCTATATAGGCTTGATAGATCACCTAAAATAGTCACTAGGAGGAATGTGGTCTTCAATTAAAGTGTCACGTATAAAGACATGTTGAAGGATTCTGGTGCAGGTATTGATAACTCTATTGAGGAATTACATATTAAGGTGGAAGTACAGGGTTTAAATAATCGTACGCCCGAGGAAGATCAGACAAAGGATCAAGTAGATGGCGATGATGAAGATGCAGGGGATCAAGATCATGATCAGACATCGGATCTCACAGATTATCAGTTGATTCAGGATAGAGAGCCAATGACAAGTACGAAACCATAGAGGTTGCGAGATGAGAGTATATGGTTGCATACTCGTTTGCTACAGCAGAGTAAGAAGACACTCATGAACCGTTGATATTCCAGGAAGCTGTTGCTTGTAAAGATAGTACTAGGTGGAAAGCTGATATGGATGAAGATATGGATTATTTGAGGAAGAACAATACCTATGAGTTAGTAGATCATCCAGTTGGGAAAAAGCTAGTGAGTTGCAAATGGTTGTTCAAGATAAAGGAAGGGATTGAAGGTGTTCAAAAGAGTATGTACAAGGCAAGGTTGGTGGCTCGTGGATATACACAGAGGGCAGGTATTGACTACAATGAAGTATTTTCTATGGTAGTTCGACACACATCTATCCGGGTTATACTTGCATTGACTACATATAGAGATTATGAGCTGGAGCAAATTGATGTAAAGATGGCATTTTTACATGGAAATCTTGAAGAAGTGATATACATGAGGCAGCCACCGGGATATGAACAAGGTAACAAGGTATGTTTGTTAAAGAAATATATTTATGGTTTGAAACAGTCACCTAGGCAATGGTATAGGAGGTTCGATGAGTACATGTTGAGCAACGCGTTCAAGCATAGTAGTTACGACAACTGCATATATTACACGAGTTATGCACCAGGTGAGTATATCTAACTATTGTTATATATAGACGATATGCTGATTACTTGTAAAAGCAAGGATGAGACTAGGCCTACCAAGTCTTTGCTTAAAAATGAGTTCGACATGAAGGAGCTCGGGGAAGCAAAGAAGATTCTTGGTATGGAGATCATCACGGATCGGAGTTGCAAGATTCTGAGGGTGTCACAATCCGAGTACATTTCTAAGGTTTTAAATAATTTTAGAATAGACAATGGGAAATCGGTTAAGATTCCATTGGGTGGGCACTTCAAGCTGTTGTTGAAGGATTGCGAGTTAGGGATTGTGATGTTGAAAGGATGAGTAGGGTGTCGTATGCAAATTCGGTTAAGAGCTTAATGCACTTGATGATGTGCACGAGGCAAGACATAACATATGGGGTAAGAGTAGTTAGCAAATATTTGGCGAATCCAGGTAAAAAGCATTGGGAAGCAGTGAAGTAGATTTTGAAATATTTGCGGGGTACTGCGAACGTGGGTTTGATGTATGGGATAGATAGTGGCAACCATGTGGACGTAATAGGTTTTGTTGATTCAGACTATGTTAAGGATCCGGATAAAGGTAGGTCAATCGTAGATTATACCTTTTTAGTATTGGGATGTGTTGTAAGCTGGAAGGCAACGCTACAACCCTTGGTTGCTCTTTTAATTACAGAGGCGGAGTATATGGCCCTTACGGAGGCTGTGAAAGAAGTTATTTGGCTAAGAGAACTCTAGGAAGAGTTGGGCGTAGAACTAAACATTGTGGCAGTTAATTCTGATAATCAGTGCGCGATTCACTTATCGCGGAATCATGTTTTTCATGAGAGGACTAAGCACATCAATGTGCATTATCACTTTGTCAAAGAACTTTTGGAAGCAAAGACGGTCGAAGTTATGAAGGTGGGTACTGAACACAATGTTGTGGATGCCTTGATGAAGGTGGTACCTGAACTCAAGTTTCAACACTGTTTCAAGTTGCGTAGTGTTGGTGTAGGCTAATATAAAGCCTATGGTGAAATTTTTATGTTTTTAGTCTTTATCTTAGCTTATGATTTGTCTAGGAGTCTAAGTGTTAAGTTAAGTTTCTTATTAGTCAACTAGAACTAGGATTTCAACTAAGGGTCGTTGGGTTGGCTTGTGTCCCAAGCCCAACCCGTTTTCTTTTTGCTTGTTACACAGCCGACTTCTAGTCCTTTTACAAGTCGGTTTCTTTCCCCTCTCATCTCTATAAAAGTAGGTGAGGGGGGAAGGGATTTGTTACTTCATTCTTTCAAGCTTAATCAAACTTTTGGTTAAGGGTAATTGTCTTGTGCTTCTTTCTCTACTTTTCTGTCATATATATAATGTTGGTGCGTGTGTCTTCTTCAAAGATCACATTATCTATATAATCTGGTGGTGCGTGTGTCTTCTTCAAAGATCGAGTTATTCGTGCTAGACACCAAGTTGTTGATCGACAATATCAACATAAATTACATATTATTCAAATTTAACTTTAACCTACTCTTAATTAAAGGTATAGAATCTAAAATTTTCTGCACAACAATTTTTAACTTTGTAAACGAGCTAGGTGCCGAAAATAACACAAACTTATTTGCAAAAAAAGTCATTGAGAAAAATAATCAAATATACTAAAGGCCAGTATGACTAAAGTAGTGTAATCAGTAACTTTGATTTTATTTTACCCTTCTACTATTAGCTATTAATTTTATTCATTTAACTTGTTAGAAAACACAACTCTTTTTTTTAAACAGAAGAAACACAACTCTAGTCGACTCATTTGTAAATAAATTAAATTAGTCAAAGTTTAAAGAAGTTATAATTTTCTGTTTAAAAAGGTAAAAGCGAATGAGATGTAAATCACGTTCATCCAAATATTGAAATATGTATTTATCTGCTTTAATTTCGACATATACCGTATAACTTACGGTAATAATTTAGAAAATAATAACTACATGCAATTATATACACTAAATTGATAATCATCCAGATGCTTATACATTGTTACATTATCTGAATGTCGACTTCGATCATCTATGTCATACTTTATAAACAGGTATGCTTACTGATCATTTAAACACATAGTTAATCAACAGATATATGATATAATTCAATTGCAAGTTATTACTGCAAACAGTCTATGACATATAACTTTATCTTTTTACCAAAACTTTCTATTCACATATATATTACTATACATCGATCATTGTATGTATATGACTTCAACTTAAAATAAATTAAAACAATTAATAAACACCACAAACTAATAACATATATAACATGAGGGATTTCATTTTGAAATATATTTGTAAGGCTCAATAATGACGAAGTTTAAGGGTTCTTGATGGCTCGGGAAGCACGATGCCTTGCTGTAAAACGGTTAAACATCGCAAGAGAATTGCTAGCGAGTTCTTTCACGTTCAAAAACCTAGCTTTAATCATACTTTTTGCTTTACTTCCAATTTCATCCCCCAAAACTCCGTCCATGCATGTTGCGGTGTCCGTTAAGGCAGCACTAACCCAACTTTGCACGTTACTCTCATGCCATGCAAACTTCTCCTCTCCGTCTTTGCCCATATCTTGTATTTCCTTGACGGATTGAGTAATTTGATTAATTCCATTGTTGATTTGGCGCACGCAGTCTTCCATTGCTTGATATTCTCCAGGGTTTTTCGTTTTGTTGAATTGCTTCGCTAAACTGTCCAAATAAACCTTGGTGTATTGAGCTTTGGCTAGACAAGTGGCTAGTGAAATTTGAGCTAATTTTTGTGGGCTTGGTAGATCATATTTGTTAGCATAAGGTAGCAGAGTTCTGACACATAGATCAGAGTATAGAGTTGTTCGACATTGTGCCTCAAGGTACGTCCTTGCACGTGAACGTGACTCAACCGAGCCGAAAAAACCAAAGATGGTGAGAGCGAGAACCAACAATGAAAAATTTATTTGTGCCATTCTTTTGTATGCTTATGTATGTGTTTGTTTTTTTCTTTTTGTGTGATTTGTGAGTTAAGGTTGTGAAAAACATGAAGAGGTTGTAAGGGATTATATAGATGCGCTAGCTTGCCACATGGATCCCAATCATATTGCACATGCAACTTTGCTAAAAAAGCAAGTGAATTGTTTTGTTGTTGGTTGGAAAATATTTTTCTAACACATGATTGGAGTAAATAGCAAATCTAAGTAACCTTTTTATAATCAAAACAGACCGTCCATGAGAAAAAAATATTAGTAGTATGAAAGAATGCATAATAAGGTTGACCTTTGACCTATTTCTCAAATGCGCACAATAATATAAGCTATTAATCATTAAAATTACTTGATCAGATCATGTTTAATCTATTTGTTTATTTAATCAAATTTTGTAACTATTGATGACAATATGAATATATAATAATATATTGTGTAGGATTTTGGTTCTTAAATACCCAGGAAACTGCATCTCCCCGATTGTGAATTTTCTTACATTAAGTGGCTATCTTATTTTTTTCACGACGATTTGTATTATAAAACTACCAAGTAGCTAGATAAGTAAAATTACAACAATTATAATTGAGTGGAGCAAGCTAATCTAAGGGTTGTAATCCATTCAAGCCAGTTTAGACACAAAAAAAATATATATATGTTTTCATGAAATATATATCCAAGAGTGTGATATTGTTTTGATATGATGATTTCCACGAGTATATCGTGTCTTGGAGTTCAAATCAAAGCATACTTGATTCCGAAAGCACCAATTAAGTAAATAACCCAAATACTAGTGTGAACAACAACATCAAAGCGCAATGTTTCGCTAGTCTGATTTTTATTTTTTATTTTTATTTATGTTTTATTTATTTTATTTTTTTTGTCTTCAGTTGATATTGTAAAAAGAACACTTAATGACTATCTGAACCACAGGTGACTAAAATTTGTAAAATTTTATTTATATGTTAACATTACAATCTTCTCAAACACGTACATGCATGTGATCAGAATCAATATCCAGTATTGATCTAAAGACCCAATTTAAGTCGAGTCTATCGCACAACGATATATTTTCTTACACTACTACACAAACAGGTTTTAAAACATCAAAATCAGTGGAAATTAGTGGAAAAAGCCTTTTCGCGGATTTCACATGAAATTATTATGTGTAAAAACCGTGTAAATATTTTCCACTAATTTTCCCACGGCGTTGACTTATTTCCCACGAATATCATTGTGGATAATCCGTGGGTTTAATTTCATGATTTCACGAAATTTCATGCTTTTAGTAGCCATTTTTCACACATATCCGTGGTTTTTGCCAGATTTTCAACGATTTTCACACTACAATTTCTCCCATGATTTCTCACGAAATTTCCACGGTTTATAGTAGCCATTTTCCACATATATCCGTGGTTCTTTTGCCACAGTTTTTCAACGGTTTTCGCACTATACGCTACTAGAAAAATGCCAATAGCAACGGTCAAATTTCGTTGCTAAATGCCCCAAATTCGTTGCAAAACAACGTTAGCAACGACATTAGCAACAGTTTGACGTCGTTGCTATATCGCCCGTTGCTAACTTCAATATCATTTAGGTTGTTGCTAATTTCAGCTCCATGATAAGTCGTTGCTATTTCGGTTGATAGCAACGAAAATAGGTATGTTGCAATAAATATTAGCAATGACAATATGATTGCTATCCAGTTTATATAAACTGATAATTCTACAATAAACAGCCTAATTACACCAAAAGTAACCATTCCCATATATGAACACATGTAGAGTTTATCTACTGATCGATTACACTAATAAACCCATCAAGGTGGCTAGAGTTACAAGTACAAAATATAGCTACCGAAAAGTTTAGTATAACTACGCAAAACACTAATGGCTTTTACTCATATGCCTTGGGGTCCAAAGGAAGATCAAAAGCTGTATCGACAACATTAACAATTAGCCCATGCGCAACCTTTTATGATCTTGTATCACATCAATCACCTTCCTCTCTATTTATCTTGCACAGCTTCTCACGCAACTAAAGTTTATCTTTTCCCTATTTGGGTGTCCTACAAAAATAACCACAAGTAAATTTATATAAAGAATAACTAATTATAGTTCTTACAAGGGTTCAAGGGATTCGCTTAGGAGAAGAGTGACTCGATCAACCCACCAGGTTCGAACCACCAAGAAAACAAGCACCAAGACCCTTTCTTTTCTCCTCTTTGTGTGATGAGACTTTTGGTTGGGTTTGTGCTCCTTGTGGTCGACCTTAAATTTTATAGGTGGATTGGTGGGATGAAGCCAACTCTCCTTTTCTCCCTTGGTGACTGCGAATCCCTCATCTAGGAAAACTCCCTTTCAATCTTTGATCTTCAGAACATCTTGTGACCTCTTCTTTGAAAGATGAGATGGTCAAGAAAAGGATGGGACAACTTTTGGTTTGACCTACAATTGGTGACAGCTTCATATTATTTAGAGAAAGGGCGCTGGGGTTTTTGAGATGGGGAAAGATGTTATGAAATTTTTATCAGAAGAGGGAGATGAAGGTTGGGAGGCGTGGGTTTTGGGAAGCAAAAAAGATGAAAGAGATAGTAGATAGGGAGAGGTGTGGGCGGTGAGTATCTGGGAACTAGGGTAGGAGTTTTATCTTTTAAATGTATATTATTTGTTTTATTATTAGTATTAGGATAATTTAGGTATAAAGTGTATTTCGCGTTCCATTGTACAAATCATAAACGCAATGTCCCGAATGAGAAAATGCAAAATTCATATTTTTGGACACGTCTTGAAAGACAGACACAACAATACGGTCGTTGGCTTTGTTAGTTCATTTTAACATTTTCACATGGCGATGCGTTATCGATGCAGCGTCGGGCTCGTAAATGGAGAAAATCTCTGGTTGACATGTTTCCTTTATCAGTAAATATCAGGAATGATTTATCATTCATTCGCTTATCAATGCTATTCGGGATTGCATAATTCATATAAAAGTAAAAATTAAATGCGAAAATGCTAAAGATGATTCAATTAACTCTTAATGAATGATTAATTCGTTATTCTGATAACTAATGACATTGGAAATTTACGGTGGCTACACTTTCCTTCCAACACAAATATTTTAGATGTTTGAAAATAAATAATAATGTAATTGTATAGTGTGATTCATGAAAATATTGGTGACAAAAAGTTAGGTTTATAATTTATCCATTTCAAATGGCAATACGACTATGTTTGGTACGAGGTTTATAAGAACTTGAACTTTAAAATAAGCTACTTATAAAATAAAACTTTGTTTGTCACACAAACTTATGAAAGCTTTATAATTGTCAAATTCTAGGGTTATGTGTATGTAAGCTAGTATTCAATTTTGAGAACGATCCAATGATTAGCAAAACCTTAATCACGATTTTCCCACAACCCGTATTGGACGAATTAATGATAACACATCATATATTGACATAGTTACATCATTTTGGTCACAATTCTTTCATATGAACTCCGATTTTGATGATTGAAAAAGCCATGAAACCGGAAGAGAGATATCCACGACTTTGCTTTTGGAGTCGAAATCCAAAATTTCACCTCATTCCCATCACAATTCAATTGATAACATCAAATAGTCTTGACTTTTTAGTGTCAATTTCCCCCGGTTATGCTCATATTTTATGTCATTTATATGGATTTATGCTTGTATTCTTTTACACGACCAAACAGCCATAATGGCTCGACCAATCCATGACCACGCTCAATCGATCCATGGTGACCGACAAGTGTGGTTAGCCTAACGAGCGTCATGAAGTTCTACAACTAATCTTGGAGACATCTAAATGTTTTAACGCATTACACATAATATAAGATTTTACATTTAGTAGAGATCATTAGTAGAAGAATCATTATATAATGTAACGATGAGCAAATTAAGGTAGTAAAGTTCATGATTTGTTCTTTCCTTTTCTTTACGGCTTATAATTTTTTTTAATGAAAAATAAATAAAAAAAATGAGTTATATTATCAAAATTGGAAAGTGACACTAAATAATAGTCAATATTTTTAAATAAGATATATCTACACATAAAACATCTAAAGATACAATGAAGGTCATGACGGACAAACAACGTAGATATTCATTCATATGCATTGATTTGATACACAAAAAGTTATACCTAACCTACACATACACTTATGATACTCACATAAATAGTTACTATAATAAACGAAATCATATAATATAAAACTAAAAACACATATAAAAACATAATAAGTAATGTGGGAATGTGTAAGTAGGCATAAACATAAAAACGGTAATTTTGTGGGAAATCCGTAGGTATTTACACATGTATTTCCCACGGATTTATCAAATTGGTAGGTAATCTGTGGGAAAGTACCCACATATTTCCCACGAATATAATTGTTTTCTTTAACTTTTTTGATATAGTTGCACGTTCACACATATACACGTCCATATACCTAGATATAAAACATCTATAGATACAATGAAGACCATAAACAAAGATATGTAACATATATGTGTAGATATCCACGCATATACAACGAGGTTATACTTAAACATACACATACACTTGTGATACTGGCATAAATAGTTCCATTAATAGAAAAACATATATAATAGGAAACTACAAACACTATGGAAACATACTAAGTAATGTGGGAATGTGTAAGTAGGCAAAACATAAAAATTATATTTTCTGTGAGAAATCCGTGGGTATTTACACGTATTTCCCACAGATTAATTAAATGGTAGGTAATATGTGGAAAGTACCCACCGATTTCCCATGATCCGGTTAAATAGTTACTTTATAAAAAGATCGTGTGAAATTAAGTGAGTAATGGAGCAAAAATTTGCCACATACTTTTGACCGTGGCTAATGTGTGTGAAATGTGCCACAAGTTTCCCACGGACGTCTAATAAACACAAATAGTGTGAATATGGTCACAAATCTGTGGGAAATTTGCGACGGATTTCCCACAAAAACTTGGTCAACAATTTAGTGTGTAAAGAGAGGGAAATCCATGGGAAATTTACGACATATTTCACACCGAAATTTATTCAACAATTTGGTGTGTAATTTGTTGGTATTCCGTGTGAAATTTCACACAGTTTCGTTTCTGTGGGAAAATGTTTGTGGGAAAAACCAGTTTGTGTAGTAGTGTTAACGGCAATTGGAATTAAGAAAAAAAATTAGCAAAGAGCTAGATAGAGTTACAAGGGTGAGATATAGCACTACAAGAATCGTTAAACCACTCAATCCAATTAAAAGATGAATTCCTACTTCTCTTACAACGATATTTGAACTTAGAATATTAATGTTATCGTTCTACTTCCTAGACACTTATACAAGCAACATTGCCCATCTTGCTTTTCGGATAAATAAATTTTGTTATAAAAATAATGTAAGACTAAACTACCAATTTGACGAACTAAACAATATGAGGTTGACGTGGATCTATAGTAGCTTAATAGCTTTTTTTGAAAATGGATATCTAATATTGAGAATATATTAAAGCTAAAATAAATTACGTGTTAGACCAAACATTAGAACTTTCGTAACGTGGATGAAAAACACGATTAAACAAGGAATTTGGAAAAAAGATTCTTAATCAGATTATCAATATTATTCATCATATACTATATGAGTAAGCAATAAGCTGGGTTACAAGTTGACGATGTAATGTGCAAGCAATAGCAAAGGGTTTGCAAGGGACAAGGATGCTTGTCTTAAGCTAATCAATCCCACACATTGCTTAATTAGCTAAAAGATGTGATTCAGATAAACATAAAACAAGCTAGTAAACAATTTAAACCATTAATGTTAATGAAGTAATCATATTTTGAAAGGTTTTCAAGATTATGATCCTACTCAGGATCGTTTTCGTCTTTGCAAGATCGTGATTGTAAGATCGGATCGGGATTTTAAGATCCCACTCTAACATTATTTCTTAATAGTTTTTGTAATATTATACAAATCTACAAATTATTATACATTATAAACACAAAATAATATGAATGTTTCATATATATGTTGTCTTAAATTATGATTATGAAATGTTTAAAAAGATTAGTATGTTGTTGTTTGAGATCTACAAAAAAACAGCCCATAAATTTGTAGTTTTTTAGCTTGTAATCCGAGAAAAGTAAGATTGGATCGGATTAGATCTTAAGATCGTATGGTCAAGATCGGTTATAAGATCTTAAGCTTGCAAAGATCCTATGTAGTATCCGGATCGTTTTTGCTTTGCAGTATCATAAAATCGTAAAATCCTAAAATCAGGATCATGATCCTGACAACTATGATATTTTGTTTAAAACATAATAGTGGTCAGGGGCTAAATCTTTCTAAGTACTACCACAATACAAGGTTCTAATAACAAACGCATAGATATATAATAAAAACAATAATTAAACAAAGAGATTAGAAACATAACATTAATTAATTCATAACTTTAGCCGATCATGTTGTAAAGTGCAACAACAATGGTGAATAAAATTGAAAAAGAATTAAACGTTGTGTTTGATACAATTACTTTATGTAGATCTATGTTCGATGTTGTTTGGTGTTGTAATCCTCCTTAAAAAACTTTACAATCTTGCTAGAAATTGGCTCTTGATGAAACCTTAGTCGTTCTCTAATTGAGATGTGGAGTGAATGTGTGTGTTGTTAATGAAATAAGGCTTATATTCATAGATTTGGTTGCGCTCGACATGTATATGGCGTAACCATATGTCGCATACGCACTCGGTATACTGATTCCCAAAGTCTTATGATTGTTACGGCGTAGATGAATCGATCCAATTACACCGTATATGCCCTAGATTTGAAATTCCTTCTAGACCTTGATAACTCTTACGGCGTAGACACAAAGGACGCATTACATCGTATCCACTCTCGTTAATTTTATATGAACAACTCTTTGATGGTTACGACGTATGTCTTGCGGGTTAGTTATGTTGTAAATGTCTTGAAGTACAAATAACCACTAAGTATTTTATATTAATACGTCGTATATGTATGATGTGAATATGCCGTATATGTCTTTTGAATGGACTTGGTAAGAAATGCTTCAATTGCGAATGCGTCGTATACCAAAGAGATCCTTTATGCCTCATATATCCTCTAATCCAGCTTTTTCTCGTATTCCAACAAGTAGCTTTCCAATTCCGTATGTTCTCACTCCAATGCTCAGATAAATCTTATAAAACAAATAGGAATCGATTAAGTACCAATTCTTATATAGATATAAGAAATATGAGCATAATATAAGGGATATTGATAGAGAAATGTATACACTATTTGATGTTATAATTTTTCAAACTTAAAAAGGGTACAAATTGTTTAGCCTTGATTCCAAATTTGTTTTAATTCAATAGATGTCAAATTTTATAGAGCTATTTTTCTTTAAATATAAAACAAAAAGAAAATGTCATTGAAACTGGTGCGGCTAAAGACTTAAAACATATAATCGTGGACAAATCGCAAAAAAGATACTATACTTTAGGTCAATTTGAATTTTAGGTATCAAACAATTACTTTCTTAATTTAAGGTATCGAATTTATTTTTATGAGCAATGTAAGGTTTTTTTTAACTTTTTGAAAGAGGTTTCCCGTCATTGTTTACGCTGAAATGATTAATTAATGTGGTGTATCATCATTATTGAGCATTTAAAAGTCATTTCGGATAAAATTATGACTGATAACCTAATTCGAAAAGTAAAAAAATCTAACATTGCATGTAAAACTAAGTTCAATACCTTAAATTGAGGAAAAAAATAGTTGAGTGCCTTAAATTTTATTCGAGCTAAAGTAGAGTACCTTTTTATGCGATTTGCTCTATAAATTTCTTTAACATTGGTCAATTATATGATGAACGTCTTAATACTAAAAGACCCAATCATGAAGGGAGAGTGCCTTTTAATAATGATGGCACATAGTCTAATCATATTAATTTAAGTAATGATGACTCTGCTGCAACATCCATAGACGATAATGCACACCTTAGGGTAATAATGAAAGTGTAAATCAATATGATGAAAGTAAGGATGAATCATTTACTAAAGAAACCCTTATTTGATGGAAGTAATCACCTTTTTGAAAATGAGAAAAGGGTTAACCTTATTGGACACATTGACTATGATGATGTGGCTGAGCCTGTTAGAAGGTTGTATAGACAAACCAAACTCACCTCTAAACCTTAATGACTATGCCGTTGATAGAAAAGTCAAATTTGGTTTAAACAAGGTTGTTAATTACTCTACTTTGTGGTGGAAATTTATGCTTTATTGTCGCTCTCAATAAAAGCTTTGAACCTAGTAACTAGAAGGAGGCTACTAATGAGAATAATTGGTTGAAGCTATGAACAATGAAATCGAGGCCCTTAATAGAAACCAGACTTGGGAAATTAATAACCTTCCTAAAAGAAGAAGACCTATTTGGTGTAAATGGATCTACAAAATAAAAGACAAGTCTAATGGGGAAATTGAAAGGTATAAAGCTAGACTTATTGATAGGGGTTTTCTCAAAGAGAATGGATAGATTATGATGAAGCCTTCTTCCTTGTGGCCAAAATGTCTACTAATAGATGTTTAATTGTTGTTACCGTGAAAAATAAGTGGCCTCTTTTTCAATTAGATGTTAACGATTCCTTCATGTATGGTGAATTAGAAAAGATGTTTACATGAAAATTCCTGAAGTCTATGCCTCTAAGTCTAAAGAAAATAAAGTCTGTAAATAAATTTAAAAACAAATAATTATATAGCTTAAAACAGGCTCCTATGAAATGGAATGAAAAACTAGTTGGTGGGCTATCTTTGTGAGGATTCACTCAAAGTTTGAATGATCATTCTTTATTTGTTAAGTCCCCCAATAATGTTTTTATTAGTCTATTGGTTTATGTTGATGACATCATCATTTCTTAAATTGACTTGAATGATATTGACATGTTTAAAAGCTTTCTGAGCTCTCTGATATGGGTAAACTCAAATACTTTTTAGGCATTGAAATTCTTGAATCTGATAATGCCATTTGTCTCAGAAAATGAAAATATTGCATTGAATTATTACATGAATTTGGGATGCTTGGTTGCAAACCTAACTCTGTGCTCAATTTTAAAGTCAGTGATGATGATTCTACACTTGATAACATCACTAGCTATCAAACACTAGTTGGTATACTTATTTACTTGACTAACACCAGGCCTGACATAGCCTATTATGTTCATTGCTTATATCAACATATGCATGCTCCTCTTAAATCTCATCTGCAAGATGCACTTAATGTTCTGAGATATTAAAAAGGCTCTCAAAGTAACGTCCTTAGGTATGATCACTCTCACATCTCCTTTACTGATGAAATGGTTGCCTATGTTAAGTTTGATTGGGCTAAATGCCCCAAAACCATAAAATCTATCTATGGTTATTGTGTTTTTTTAAGTGGATGCTTTATCTCATGGAAAAGAAAAAATATGCCACTCTTTCAAATCCTCAACTGAAGCAGAGTACATGTCTATGGCCTCTGCTTCTTGTGAAATAATATAGGCTCAAAAAAAATTAAACGGTCTGAATGTTAATAGGTGCCTTCCTGTTTCTCTTCACTGTGACAACAAGTCTACTACTCAGCTGGCTAATGACCTTGTTTCCCATTAAAGGTCCAAACACTTTGAAATAAATGTCCATTTCATCAGAGTAAAAAATTTCAACATGGATCATTAAAACTCAAAAAAAATGGTATATTGATCACGTTGTAGACATTTTCACCAAGCACCCTCTAGCTCATATTTTCAAATCTCTTTCTGGAAAACTTGGCATGTTTGACCTATACAATAATCAGATTAAGGGGGGATATAACCCAATTATTTCTATGCTTATCCATGTGCTTATTTTGTGTTTATTTCACGGGCTTGCTTATCTTTCTTGGATTCATGAAGATGGTTATTGGGCTTTAGATGTTTTGTGGTTAGTATGTGAAGAATGGATCTTGGAGGGCTGGTCTGCTGTCCTTTTCATTATATATGCTTCATCCCTCATTAGGGTTAACACACATCATTATCATCATCACAAAAACTGACTCCTCCAAACACTCTCTCATTCTTCATTACCCTATGTTCTTTGGATCATTTCTTAATTTTGTAATCATCTGTATTTCATTATTGAAATTATTTTCTGACAATGACTATCTTTTGTGTACTTATCTTATAACCCCTTAAATAGACATTCGGTGGAATTAGCATAATACATTGTGGTTGTTTATATAATTATTTGATACCTTCTTATAATATGTCCATAAAATTGGTTTGTTAGGGACACAAATAACCATTATCATTACTAACCTTCTTTCATATGATATCAAAGAAGCTGGAATCAGTGAGATTGAGAACAATATTTTGGGCACCATTCCTTCTATACAAACAAACAAAAGTGATGATAAAACTAAAAGAGCTAATAATGATTTCGAGAAAATAATAGTTGCTTGAAAATATAGAATTCTAACTATTTTTGTATTAGCCAGATTTTAAATTTTTATGTTCAATTAAAAATTGTAGAACCAAATATTGTGTATTTAAATTTGTATGGTCTTCAGACAAGCGATTGTCATCATTTAGCTGAGAAATAGAAACAGATCGATTGCCCTGCTTGTCATGGATTTGGTTAAGAATGGTTGTTTGTTTAAGCTTTTTTGTGAGCTTATGATCTTATACAACTCGGTTTATATTTCATAAGCCAATTTTCCGGTTTATTTCCAACTTGTGAGCTTATTTTACATATCTTAGTTACAATAAACTCAAAAGTAAAAGAAAAAACAAAAAAAAATAAAATAAACATTTGTAACATGCATAGTATATATTTAGGAAACCTAGAGCCGGCTACTCTAATTACAAAATAAAAGTCATAACCTGAACCAAATAAGATATTAGGCTAATTGATTATGAACCCAAAATGAGTTCACTCATACCTAGGGGTGGCAATTTTTGACACGACACGATAAACGACATAAACCTGACACGAAGTTAAACAGGTTTGGGTTGAGGATAAATAGGTTTGGGTCAAAAGGTAAACCCGTCTAACCCGTTTAATAAACGGGTCGTGTTTGGGTTGAGTTAAACAGGTCAACCCGTGAACCCGTTTATGTATATAAGATCTTAAAAATAAAATATATAACATGGTTTTTATGTTGGATGTGGATTAAATGTATTTTGTTATTTACTTAGTATGAGTGCATTATAATTTTATACCTTAGATATCATGAAAATTGACACTTGTAATTAAAAAAATTGTCGCATATTATTTGTATATTATTCTTATCATATTTTAGATCCTTATATCAATTTTTGCGTTTAAACCATTTAAATCGTCAAACCACCAACTTTATTCACTGCTTGACCTATTTACTTAAATGGGTTAAACGGGTCACAAATGGGTTACACGTGTTATGCAGGTCTGGGTAAGGGTTGAGTTTCTTGACACGATTAATAAATGGGTCGTGTTTGGGTAAAGGCTATACTAACCCGCTAACACGCGAACCCGAATAGATTAACACGAACACGACTCGATTGCAACCCCTAATCATACCACAAATGATGTCATTTATCAGGGACCGACAATGTTTTTCGTCTTATACAATTGAATAAATGGATCAGGAAAACCAAACAATAAGTGTATTAGAACCCGTGGAGTAACTTGTTAAGCCAAACCGTACTTTAGTTCAACCATATCTGGCCTTTTTCAGCTTACACCATTCCCGCCCCAGAAATTCACTTTGGATGATTAGCTTTTGGCAAGTTCAATTTTAATGTGCTCATTATATAATACATATTAGAGAGCTAGGTGCAGTGCGGGACGGATAACATTTATTGGTGTGTCACCTCAGCGTCACTTCATCACCTCCCCAATAACAGACCAATAACTAAAACCCGTCCCAAACAAAAGAGGAAAAAAAACCCAATAACACTTATTGGTGCGAACACATTTTCTTTAAAATTTTATTTTGAGTGAAGTCCAAAATACATTTTATGGTTTGTCCATTGTCCCTCTTTACGTCCTCGTAGTTTCGTTTTTGCACACAACATCCTTCAGATAGTAAGGTTAGCCACCATACATCCATGCGTTAGTAAAATCAGTCAATGAGGACTAACGGTGCAAATTATTCTCTGTTATCTCCTAACGCAAGCGAAAATATTTGCATCGTTAGTCCTCCGCTATCACCGCCATACATCTCCTAACAGATTTACGTTTCCGTCATTTTTCTCACGTTTTCGTCAATTTTTATACGTTTTCGAACATTTTTCTCACGTTTTCATACGTTTTTATCCATTTTCATTCATTTTTATACGTTTTCGTTCGTTTTTCTTACGTTTTTATCCATTTCCGTCCATTTTTATACGTTTTAGTTCGTTTTTCTTATATTTTTTTCGTTTTACCCGTTTTCATACGTCTTTCTCCGTTTTTCTACGTTTTCGTTCGTTTTTATACACTTTCTTCTGATTCTATCTGTTTTTATACGTTTATTTGTTATCAGTTTTCATCCATTTTTATATGGATAAAAAGGATAAAATTGTATGAAAACGTGAGAAAATGGACGAAAACGGATGAAAACGGATAAAAACGTGGAAAAACGGACCAAAACATATAAAACTTATAAAAATGGATGTAAAATGTAAGAAAACGAACAAAAACGTAAAAAATCATATGAAAATGTGAGAAAAATGGACGAAAACGCATAAAACGGATGAAAACTTATAAAAACGTATTAAAACGGATGAAAACAGATAAAAATGTATAAAATAGGATGGAAACGGATAAAAACAGACAAAAACGGATAAAAGCGTATGAAATTGGATGAAAACGTATAAAACGGACGAAAATTGATAAAAACGCATATAAAGGGGCGAAAATTGATAACAATGGATGAAAACATATAAAACGGACGTATAAAAATAAACAAAACGGATAAAAACGTATAAAACGGACGAAAACGGATAAAAACGCATGAAACATATAAAAACGTATGAAACATGAGAAACAGACAAAAATGTATAAAAACAGACGAAAACGTATAAAAACATGAGAAAAATGGACGAAAACGTAAATCGGTTGGGAGATGTATGGAGGTGATAACGGAAGACTAACGATGCAAAATTTTCGCTTGCATTAAGAGATAACGGAAAATAATTTGCACCATTAGTCCTCATTGAAGGATATTACTAACGGAGGGTGTATGGTGGCTAACTTTACTAAAGGATGGATGTTTGTGTGCCTAAAAAAGTCACGGAGATGTAAAGCGGGACTATGAACAAACCACATGAATGTATTTTAGAATTTAGTTTTTTATTTTATAGAAACACATTTCATTTTAATGGGGTGACCCATTGGTTTGGATTTAGTCTCCTAAGTGGGTAACTCCCTAAAGATCCTGGGTTCAAACCTTGGAGAATAAATTAATCCTCATGTGGCCATGGAGGTTTACCTGCGATGACTCTGAACTATCTTAAAGAGTAGTCGCATTTGAATTAGTCAGCTCGCAATGTCAAGTCGGAACCCAAGTAAAAAAAATCATTTTATACATTTATACCAAATGTTATACAATTTATAAAATAACTAAGAGACTAACATTGCAATATATTAGAAAATAACGGTATAAAGAAACTGTCAAATAAACAAAACAAAATGGTTTAAAATTAAAAAGTAAAAAATATATATACATCTTTTTCTTCACTTGATAGTGGAAAAAAATGCAATTACAACACGCAACACACAAACCCTACTTTAAAAATAGAAGTAAATTAAAAAGAAAAAGAAAAAAAGAAAAAAACCCCTGTTGGAATCACTCCTAAACTATATTTCAAGTGTTTGTAATTAATATGTAATTGATTACTTAATTAGGCTTTTAAGTTAGTATTAATGGCAAGGCTTATGTAGAAAGCCGATAAGCCTTGATCCAAGCCCAATAAAGAAAGGAAGGGAACTTGTGTGTTGCCCTAGTTCCTTCCTTATAAATAAAATGTTGTAAACTCCCATTTGGGGGTTGGCTGTTCACTTTACATAAATTCCTATGCCTAAACCTTTCCATATTATTCGTGTGTATTGTGTATTGTGTTCATCCGATCACTGCTTATCTCAATTCTTATACAGATGCTTGTGTTACAATATGGTGACCTAACAGTGGTATCATTCGCCATCTAGTTGGGTGAAACATTTTTTTGAAGTTTTTTAAGGTATACGTGTGGGTTTCTCGTTCTCAAACTTTCATACGCATAAAGCTTCAAAATTTACACTTTAAAACTCAAGATTATTGTACTTTAAGGTTTATTTTGTGTTAAAGTTTAAATTTTTAGCATAAAGTTTGAAACTTTACGTGTGTACAATCGTTTTTGAGCTTGGTTTTGTGCGTACTCTTCTGTCTACGCGTAAGCTGAAAAAGTGATCTAAATCATCAAGTTTCCAACTTTTGTGTTATTTTGGTGATATTGAAGCTTTTTCATCATAAAAATCAGGTTTCTAAACACTTTTGGGCATAAAATCAGTTTTTGGTGAAAGTTGGTACTTTCTACGCATAATAAAACCCTAGTTTTACTCGTAGCTTCAAAGTCTACGCGTAAGCTCATCTTCATTTGATCTTCAGTGCTATTGGTTTACTCAGTGTTTTCTTGCTTGGATAAGCCTGAAAACACTTCGACTTTGGATATCTTTTACACTGGTATAAGTGTAAAGGATTTTTGGGCAAAACCCTAATTTTACGCCTAAGCTAAAACTTACGCGTAGAATTCTTTACGCCTAAACATTTTCTTACGCTTAAGCTAATCTTACGCATAAGGATTCTACTACTAAGCCTTTGGTTTACGCCTAAGCTAAGTGTTTCTCAAGTCTACGCGTAAGCTATTCCTACGCGTAAGCTCTATTGTTACGCGTAAGGTGGTTTTCTACGCATTAGGTACTCTCTACGCATAAGCTGGTTTTCTACGCTTAAGGTTACTTCATCAACATTGTTTCATTCGACTACAAAGATCCATCATCAACACAAGTTTCAAGATGTCTCAACCACCATACTCTAGCTACTTTCCTCATATGTATCCTCAACAACAACAACAACAACTAACACAACAACAACAATACTATCAACAATTTCAACAACAAATTCCTCAAGGAGAAATTCCACCACAAATGATTCAACCACCCCCTAGTCTACAAGTACAACCTTACACAAACTTTCAAAATCAGCATCCATCCAAGTATGCCATGAAGGAACCGTCTTGGTTTGCCAAGATGTGTGAAGCTTTAAGTAGCCAACAATCCATTCATGAGGCTGGATCACTTGATAGACCTCCAATGCTCACTCCCGAAAACTACGATCAATGGGTCATAAGGTTCTTTAGGTTCTGTGATCTAAAGAAGCCACATGGAAAGTTCTTGAAGAAGGTCATCGTTGAAGGTCCATTTCAGATGCCTACTATCACTGTACCCGGAGATCCAAATGCTAATCCACCACGAGATGATATCACCAACGTTGTCGGTCTTAATGAACTCACTACTGACTAACTTCTACATATGGAAGCCGATGAACTTGCAATGAAATATATCCTTTTGGGATTACCCAATCCGATACTTCGTAGTGTTGATGCTTAGAAGACTGCAAAAGCAATGTGGGAGCATATTCATCTTTTAATGGAAGGCACAGAACTCAATCAAGAAGACATGGAATCCAAAATCTACTTAACATATGAACACTTCATGATTGAACCAGGGGAGACATTAAAGTCATATCATCATCGATTCTCGAGACATCATCAATGACTTGGAAAACATAACATCATCATGCCAAGAATTGCGATCAACACTAAGTTCCTTAGTAGTCTTGGTCTGATTGGAAAAAGTATGTCATTTTCATCCGTCGAGCGAAGAATCTTCATCATGCTACATACGGATTGTTGTACAACTATTTGAAGCCCCACCAAAAGGAAGTTGACAAAGAAAGGATTATCCGTGGATTCCCTGCTTCACCTTCACTTTCGGATAATCAATCTCTAGCTTTGTGGGCTCAAACGTGTTATCCTCAATTCCCTACTTTGCAAACTGTCTTCACAAATCCTCCACAACCAACTGCTACAATTACACCATATGATCCGTCACAGCAACAATCTCAAGAAACTCAATTGGTTCCATACAACAACAACAATGATCAAGCACTTTACAGTGAATCTAATGAGGATGCAGAAGCTTTCGATGCATTGCAACAAGGGTTTGTCATGATTGCTAGAGCCTTGACCGATATTCCAACAAATCCAACAATCACATTCGTACCTCATCAAACACAAGAAATCAAATGTTGTTAACAATGGGCGTGTTGAAGTTCGAATCGTGGTAATGTTCGTCGAGATGGGTAGTGGTCAAGGTTTTAATGCTAATGGAAGGAATAACATGGGTGCTCCACAACAACGAGCTCAGTGGTTGATCGTGAAATGCTCGGTGGGGTTAATGGTCTTCGTTGTTATAAGCGTAATGAGAAGGTCATTTGGCTAATGCATGCCCAAAGCCGAGGACAAGAGGCGCTTATCACAAAGAGGCTTTACTCTTGGCTCTCAAGGATGAAGTGGTGGAACTCTTACCAACAAGGAACAGAGCTTCATGGCAAATGCATATTCGATGATGACATGGAGGACTTGCGGGCTAATGCGGAATAATGTTAATGGCAAACATGCAAGAACTCCACATGAGTGACACAGGCCTAGTGTATGACATTGACGGCTTGTCTCGGATCTGGATCAAACTATATTGATTCTTGATCGATATCTCCGCCAACATCGCATCCGACGAGGATCGAGTGTTCAACATGAGCCGTCTACATCTCATTCGATGATAATCAAATAGATCCGTAGTTATATTTGACGATCAAGATGACCTTATGGTTAATACTGATAATCAAGTTGACTCCGTGGTTATATTTGAGGATCTAAATAATGATTGTGTTACGACTCCCGTTGAACAAGCTGAACCTATGTCTAATCCAGATATTGAGCTCATGACCTTAATTCAGACCCAAGAATCTCGAATGGAAATATGAAAAGACATCAATAAGAAATTACACGATAAAATTGCATTGTTGACTAAGGATAATGAATGCTTAAAGTTTCAACTCAACATTTTTCAAACACAAGAAAAATGTGAAAAAGGTTTTGAAGTCGCTTTTGCTAAATCTTACCAAAACGAAAAATCTTTGGAAAAACAGATATGTGATCTAGTTGCATCTAAGAATGCTTTGTTGTCTCAAATAGAACAGCTGAAATATGATCATAAACAACGACTTAACGCTCTCACTTCGAAACTCAAAAGCCAAGTCGAGTTGTTAACTTGTCAAAAGCAGTTACGTGAGTACAAAAGCATTCAAAGAAATGAATAGATGACTATCTTGAAGAAATTGTCGACTTACAAAACAAAATCAAAGAGTTTTGAAATGTTGTTTATAAACATGGTGAGTCAATCACAACTATTCAAAAGTTTACATTTAAACCAAATCCAAATGGATATGGTCCGAATCTTGCTGATTACAAACCAAAGTTTTCACATAGAGCATTCAAACCAAATCCTCAAGTTTACAATGCGAACATAGAATTGATGATTCCATTATGAGTGTTCTTTGAATATAATTGTATGGAGGAATTAGATGCGAGAAGGCGAGTAGGTCAAAATTAGAAAATGTTGTTTATAACAAACCATTTAACTATTCAAAAGCCATAACTTTCGTCGCTGTGAGATAATTCTAACACACCTTGGGTTATCACGCCTATTTACGAGTCTTCTAATGTTGATCCCCAACCCAATCTTGTACAAATTAATGGTCCTTTACCTTCACTCGGTGAAGTAAAACATTACCCGAACGATG
>CM040240.1:156621361-156690010 GCA_022545495.1 Chrysanthemum lavandulifolium
TCGAATTAATTGCGAGCGCCTATGGCTAATACTAGAATCAACACGATTCATTTTATTCAACTCAAACTTAAAGTTCCTAGGTTGGTCTTCTACTCTTTCCGGTGTGCATTCTTAGCTTGCGAGGTCCTATCTTGCTTGGTATTGCTGGAAGCTTTGACCCACTTGCTTTAATGTCACCGATTACTCTCTGTAGGGAATTATGGGAACATTAGTTGGTTGATCTACTTTTGCATTCACGAACTAGATGTGCAAGGATCCGAACTTCTCGAAGGCACATTAGTGTTCACTTTTTAAAGCGGGTATGGAATGGTTTCTTGCTTGGCATTAGGCATAGAACAAGGCATTACTGACTTTACCTTTTGCACCTAAGGATTTAGGACATGTTGCAATTAAGCATTCTAGCAGTTCACGAGATCGTTTGGCACGAATGCACGCAAACCTAATTTCTCTATCAAGAGGCTTATTTAGGTAATCCTCCTCCACAATCTCACGGAGACATTCTAGACTATCCTTAAGGTGAGCACGGTGAGTTATGAAACACGGGTTCATTATTCCTAAGATGAGGAGGAATGTATCTAACGATCAGAATATTTGCGATCGAGAGGATGACTTTGAGCGACATTCTCATTAAACACAAGTGGCGGTTCCTTTTTTCCGACACCTCAGTTCTCAATTTCCTTTTGTAAAGAGGTTATTTTTTCGTTGTTTTTGTCACGGTGACTTTAATTGAATCATATAACTCTTTAAAATGACGTTTAACCTTTTCATTTTCTCGCTAGAAAACTCTCGTTTTCCTTTGTAATGCATTTACTAAGTTTTGAAGATGAAGCGTTTGAGAATCTTGAGAATCTAAAGAAGGAGGCATTTGGGAGCCGGTCCATTGTTCTTTTCACCCTTTAATTGAGAAATTTGGGCTTTCAATTTTACGATCGTGCAACACCGAGCTTGAATCTGTTAGTCACGTTTATGTATCTCAAAAAGCGCATCAAACTACGGAGCATCGAAGATGTCTTTATATTTGAGGTTTTGACATTTTCTTTAAGATGTTGATATTTTAGTTGTAAATTAAAATGATCAACTTTTAGTTTAGAAAATGTTTTACCAAATTGTCGTGATCATCCGGATCAATTTTATCATTTAGTTTAAATTAGTTTTTCAAGCTCAATGACACGATCATTGGAGACTTTCGAGCAACAGATAATTCATGAAATTGAGAAGCATTAATGGAACAATTTGTAGCGTTGAAAAACACATCTTTAGCAATACATTGAAATCAGATTCTCATTCAGGGTATGCAAATTCTTCCTCTCAATCTCATTATATTTTAATTCTCGTTCATAGTCACTAACCTCAACTATCATTGCATCAAATTCCTTTTCCATTTCTTTAATATCTGAGTCCATCCCCTTTTTAAGGCTCTCAAATTGATCTTTTAGTTGTTTAAAGAAAGGCATGACCTCTGTTAAATAGCATTCTTTAGTTTGCTCAAAACCCTTTCCCCTCGCTATCCCAGTGGGTGTGATCCTTTTACATGTTTTCTCAAAATCAACAAATAAATGAAAGATGACATATTGGTGATTAAGGTCTTGCTTTTAGTGGTAATAGTTCTAGGGACTAGATGCATTGGTGTATTAGGAGGATACACGGTGGTGAGGGCATTTTCCTAAGAGGGGGTTTGTTACAACAAGATTCTCTGCTTTTGCTTATCTAAATCCTTTTCCGTAACACTTGCTCGGCGTTAACAATGTTTGAGGCTTAAACTTATTCAAGGAAATCCAATTTTCCTTTTTGTAATCATGGGGTTTGTAACGTTATGTTCTTCTCTTACAAATTGGATTTTCTAGCTTCTTATTCATTTTCTTCCTAGATGCATCATCTAATTCTCTATTTTCCTCAAGACACTCGGATCGCCTAGGTTTCATCTAGGCTTAAGGATTTCATTGCCATCATAAATTACCTTATGAGCAGTTTTAGCCCTTTGATGACCTCTGGATTCGGTTCCTCAACAGGGAATGCTATGCTTATCGCTTAAGACTCTATGCTTAGTGATCAGTGAGCGATCGAATGGTGTTCCTTGTACGTACAACTTATTTTCAAGCTTATTTTTCAAAGTTTTAGATTGGAAAAATCATTCAAAAGTTTTGATTCCTTAGCATTGAATTCTTGCTTAAGCATTTTCACATTTTCTTGAAGTTCTTGTTTTTGCTTAGCAGTTTTAGAAAGTTTTTCTTGTAAGGAGTTTAACTCTTGTTTTAATACTTCTTCTCTAAAATTACTTTTTCGAATAATTGTAAGCATTTGGTCATCCATTTCCTGCTCACGTGTGGTTAACTCAAACTTAGCACGTTGTTCATAGATAGCAACTTGTTCTTTATAGACATTCAGTTCAGAGATAACAGAATCATCAGGACTGCATGCAGTGTACTCATCAAAGACATAGTCATTATTGACTGTGGAAGATGCATCGTTTGATACAATCTCACTTTCACCTTGTTTCACATATTGATCATATGGGACAAAATTGCTATTACCCTCATTATCAATATCTGATTCATAAGTCTCAAGATATTGTACTTCATTATGCATCTTTCGCTCATCAACATCATCATATAGTTTTAATACCTCTGAGATGATTGATTCTTTAGATGGACCAGATTTTTGTGATGTTGAGACCTTAGGAGAGACCATTGGAGAAATGCTAGCCATGAAAATTGTTTGTGCGAGGTTCATCATCGACGCCGAGTCGTATGCATCACGTCAACGACTTGGAAGGCATTCGATGATTTTACCTAACTCACGAATTGGTCGCTCATCAACATCGGCATCATAAGTTACCGCATTTCCTCAACAAGAAAGTTCCTCTTCATCCAAGATCGCTCCATTATCTTGAGCTTGAACCGGCAACATCTTTCTCTCAAGTATTCTCGCATTCGAGGACGTTTTGGCGATGTGCGTTCCTTGCAATATGTCCTCACCTCCACAGTTGTAGCACTTAACCGGCTTTGCTTGTCATGATTTCCATTCCTTCCCTATTCGGTTGCCACATAACCTCTACCACCTCCACCTCTTCCTTGTTCGAATCGCCTTTCTTGAATCCATTTGCACCACAACCTTCCCATCTCGACGGTGGCTTGATTGTGTGGATTGGATGATGTTCGAGGTTGTTGTTGGTGTGTGGAGAGAGTTCATGTTTTGACTAATCATGAGAGTCGGTTGATTAATGAAGTTTCCTACGCTTGCATCAACATCGACTTGCTTGAACATTGGATCGGGAATGAGTTTGTGTTTACCATTACCCATGGGTATGACTTGAGATGCTTTGGTGGTTATACCAACATTGGTGTAGAAAGTCAGAGAATCATTTGGTGAGCTTGATTCTCCGATTGGTTTTGAATTGATCCGAATCCTTTTCTCAAACATAGCATGCCTCTCATTCGAAGAAGAAATGCATACAATTGCTCATAGTTTGTATTCTTCAATCCTTTAGTGAGCTTCACAGATGTGACAAACTTGTGCCATTCGGGATTCATGTTGTTAACAAACTTTGAGTTCAGCTGAATGTTAGGCATGGTTATTCACTAGCTTATGGAATCTCACGTAGTACTCATAGACACTCTCATCTAGTTTCATCTTGAAGTGCTCAAATTCATCATATAGTTGTGATTCTCTGTCTTCAGCAGTTAATTCGGATCCCGAGAGAAGCATCTTGACATTATCCCGCATACCTTTGCTTGATGTTGTGATTGATAAGCTTGTAGATGTCTTTTGGAAGACCTTGAAGTACAATGTTAGAAGCCCGATATCCGCATCAAATCTCTTTTCTCCTTATCATTGAGCTCATCATACGTCTTTGGTGCATCTATTCCATAGATCATTGTTCCATCTGCGGTTTGTATCAATTAAGTCTCGGTAGTCTCAATCGATAAGGTCCTTCATCGATTGACTTGAGGATGTTGACTCGTTTTCTTTTCCCAAACAAGACAAACGGATTCGTTGTGCCCATGAATCATAATCGATTCATCAAGCATAGGTGGACGAGTATCGACCGCCGCTTGAGGCGCCTCGCCTACGGAAGAAGCAATAGTAGGAACGATGTTTGCCATGATAACAAGTTCTACGGATTTTACTATTCTTTGATTAAACCGGAAATTAATTCTTTCACGGATTTTACTAAACCAAAAGAACAACCGTAAGAATGTAGTACGAAGAAGTAACAAGTCTAAGTAGACAAGTCGCAAAACACTCAACTCGCTTAGTAGTCAACTCGCTAAACACCCAACTCGCTTACGAGAACAAGTCGCAAGTAATCAACTCGCTAAATAGCTAAGTCGCATAAGTATCAACTCGCACCACAATCAACTCGCAATGAGACAAGTCGCTAAATAGCCAAGTCGCTTTAGTATCAACTCGCAACACAATCAACTCGCTTAACCACCAAATCGCTTAAAAGCTTAACTCGCTAAGTAGCCAAGTCGCATATAACAACTCGCATTCAGTAACAAAGCAACTCGCTTTGAGGAAATGTGTATCCGAGACTCAACTCGCTTTGTACAAATTTCAAAAATAATCACTTTGTCAATCAAAAACAACCAAACCACAGTGATTTATGCCTTCCAATTCAAAACATAAACACATATGATGATCCTAAACACAAAAGTACAAGCAAAATTCAAACTTTAACACTAGAACTTATCAAAATGAATCAAACTCTTCTAAACACTTAATACCCCAAAAACCTTATGAAATCCACCAAAACAAAGAGCATGAAAGATGAGTGATCAAACCATGGCTCTTGATACCAATTGTAAGATATAGGATTTCATAAACACACTAAACCATAATCCAAGTAGGCGTATAAAAGTGTTAGAGAGAGAAAGTTCTAAAGAGAGAAAGGGAAGAGAGTTGGGAACTATGTGAAACAAAGAAAAATTGTATTGAAGCTCCAACCCTCTACCTTGGGAGGTAGAGGGTATTTATAGTTTCTTACAAACTAACGCCACCTACGGTGTGGATCGGGCATACTGGTGGGTAAAGACCGTCAGTCCTCCACGGTGTTACATAACAAACTACTTATTAATATAACTTGACTACGACTACGAGCTTTCTAATGAATACATAAACATGAGGTGACCAACTCTTTAGTGACTGAATTTTCTAATTCCTAACAGCACTCAATGGTAAAAAGACCGAAACTTAGTCCTCAGTGGAGTACTTGGGTACTGAGCCTTTTTTCCTACACGCTCTCTTACCAAGACAGGCCCTAGGTTCTATGATTTTGTGTATGAACATGTATCCTCAAAGTTATGCGATGATCAAGTAGATAAGTAGTTTCTTTTAAAGTTTAAAGGGTGTTTGGCATAGTGCCATTCTTGCCCATATTGATCGATTTTGGCTTTTGTACATGTCTAAAAAAATAACATGTTTGATGTACAGTTGTTCTTTATGTTATATAATGGGTATGTTCAGGTTTGTCCAATTTAATCTTGCGAAAATGGGCTTTTCAGAAAAAATGCAAGTATATAAGGTGTCATTTTTGTAACAGCAGGAGCATAAAGCCATATACCTGGGAGTATACGACTGTGTACTATAACAGTACATTCTGATACAGGATCATAAAGCCATATGCCTGGGGAGCATACAATTGTATGCGATAACAGTATATTCTGATACAGGACCATAGCCTGGAGCATACGGCTGTACGCTAAAAAAAATCTTAATAGCGGGTGTTTCAGAAACAAACTCTCTCAAAACCCCATATATTTACTTACTTTCATAAAATATAAAAATACCAAAAAGAATATTATGTCGTCTTTAGATCATTCATCATACATTTTGAGCCTAATACACAATTTTCCTAGAGAACAATCAATCCCCCGGACTTACATATATTATACTATAACAATTAGATACACTTTAAAACTTCGGTGTTGCAACCGTCACGTCAATAAGCTGTTAGTAGCACGTAGTTGGACGAGTTTTGGTTTTTAATGTATCACGTGGTTGATATATACTTAGTTCAAATACGATATTTGTTTTTATTTCAAGTGCCCCTCGAGGTTGATGTTTAAAAGTGTCAAGAGGTTGTGTAATATTTATACTTCACGAGGTTGAGTCTAGTGTATTAAGTGGCTTGGTCTTTATCACGAGATTAGTCTTTACCACGAGGTTGAGTATAGTTGCATTACCACAAGGTTGTATACTTGCTTAACTCATGAAGTTTCCATAACATTCAAGTCAGGAGATTAGTGCAAGCTTGAGATTGGTTTTCAAACTTCATTGGGGTCGTAGAAAAAGTCTTTAAGTTACGAGGTGTGTATGAGGCCTTGTTACGAGATTAGTATTACTAGGCTAAGCTTCATCCGAGATCGACTTATGAAGTTACATCACGAGATTTCCACGGAATTGTATTTTTCACCAAACAGTTTTTCTTGTCTTTTCTGAAAATTCACACAAACAGTCCTTGAAGTTTAACAGTCGGTGCAAAATAGGTCTTGAAGGATTAATGATGTAACAAAAATCAGTGTTAAGGGATTGAACGTGTAACAAGGTATTCTGTCTTTTTGTGAAAATTTACACAAGTATTCCCTAAGTTTTAACTATTGTTTGCAAAATAAGTCCCCCCTACAACAAAAGATGTAACAAAAATCAGTTCTCAAGGACCAAACGTGTAACATAAGTTTACGTAAACCATCCCTTCAAACTACCCTTCATTAACTTAATCATCCTTACGTGAATTACATTAATAGTCCTTATCGTTTAACGCCCATTGCAAATTTCATCCCTAAACATCAACCTTGGAACAAAAAATGACATAATTTGTCCTTGTATTTTACCTGATCTTCTAAATTATTCCTAAACTTTTACTTTTTGTGAAAATAAAATATTGCCTAAATGCTTACTAGATCTTAGCTCGAATTATGTAATTCGTCCTTAAAGACGATCGTTGTAACAAAAAATAACATAAATCGTCTTTTGCATTTCAAAAATCATCTATAAGTGTAAATTTTAGGAAATATTTGTCTATGCTTTAAAAATATTATGAGTAAAAAATAAAAACCGATTTAAATAAGATCTTATACGAACATTTTTTGGCGTAAAACCTCGCGCCCCGCAACTGAGCGCGGGTAGAAATCTTCGTGTATATTATAACATTAGATGAGTACCCGGTGCATAGCAACGATATTTTATAGCGGCATGCTGGCAGATAGTTGTAGTGATATTTTGGTTATATAAAATGACTTAATAAAAAATGATTTAACTTAAGCTAGAAAAGATAAACAAAATACTATAAAAACTTAATTGTTTCAACATTTTTATTAGTTTAAGTTTTTCACTATTTTCTTTATTAGTTTAAGTTTTCACATTTCATTTTTCGCGTTTTTCCTTTATAATCATTTATATAATAAGAGAACTCACTTTAGGCCAAATCGAGGGATTTGATTAACCAATGAGAGAGCTCGATTTTGAAATCGAGCCTTCTCATTGGCCAAATGGATTTTTAATTGAGAAAAAATAGGGCCAGAATTGGAGTTTTCTAAAAAGCTATCTAAACATAGATGTGTCGAAATCGCGAAGAAAAAAACTTCAAAAAAGTGAGGGCGATTTACAAAACCTTGGTGTCATGAAATTTAAAAAAAAATGTTTATAACTCATCAGAATCCGAAATTGATTTTGTTTCTAAATATAAATTGAAGATAATTACTAAAAATAAGGAATTTGATATTATGTCAGCGGTTTAAAAAATAATTATCTTGATGATATCTTTACCAAATTTAAAATATAAAGATAACTATTAAAATAAATTCATGCTTATATTTATATAAACCTAATATAAAACCTATATATACCCTAACAAGACATGAGTTCATCATTCATTCACTAACTAATGTTTATGTTTTTCTTTTTGTAGAAAAAACGTATGCAGACAATTCCACTTTCTTAACTTGATCGTACGTCTGGTAATGTGGCATCATACTTAAAATCATTCATTTATTACATATAGATTTATTTTATTAGTACTCATTAAAAGTTAAGATTTGGGCATCTCAAATTAGTTTAGTTGTATCGAGTGATGATTATGCAGGTAGTGTTGAACTGAAATTTTAACGGGTTCTGATGAAGAGATATTGGTGAAGAGTTTCTAATGGAGGTGCTGCTGATGATGGTAATATCTCATATAAATAATTGTTATTCTAATACTATTTGATTATTATCTTGAGATGTGATAAAATATTAAGTTTTAGATATTTTAATTTGGTTACCCAACCTACAACTAAGAAGACCATAAGCCTAAACATTTTTCGAGTTCAAACCACTAGATCTGAGGTAAGCTACTAGCAAAACTATATATTTTATATTAGTTTTATTAATATTGTTATCTTAATTTGTACAATGTTGTGACAATCTCATGCACATTTTGGATAGTGTGTAAGATGAGCAGGAGGATGAGTATCAGACTATTGAAGCTGCTGATGATTTATTGAAAATTAAGGTTTCAAGGTGCACATCATAAATATAAAAAAGATATTATGAGGTTTATGAAGAGAATATTTAAATTAGGTTTTTGAAGTGTAAATCAATTGTTTAGTTAATTATGATAATTTTCTTGTACATTGATTGATTTATCCGTATCTTGATGATGTTAATTGCATTTATTATACTAACTCATAAATTATTTTTTCCTTATATGATTATTGTATTTTAGTGAAAAATATATGTGTCAAATATATGAAAAGAATTTGAGTCAATTTATGGTTCTCATAAAGAATCATAGTTTCTCATACATATTTATTGTTTTCTGATTTATATAATCAATTTCTGATGGCATTATATTTACAACTCATGACCATGTTTAGTTCATTCATTATTGCTAATGATTTATTTGATATATGAAAAGAATATATAAATTAGGGTTTCGAAATGCATATCAGAATATAGGGAAAAAAATTATGAAGTGTATGAAGATAAAATATTTGAATGCGCAAAAATATGGTTTCTCATAAATAATCATAGTTTTTCATAAAGCTTTATTGTTTTCTGATGTATATAATCAGTTTCTAATGGCATTATATTTACAACTCATGAGCATGTTGACTTTATTTATTATTGTTGATGATTTATATATCAAAACCGAGATGATGTTTAATGCATTTATTAAATATTAATAATGTAATGGGTTATATGAGTACATTTATTTTATTTTAAAAGTATCTGATAATTTATTCAAAATTATGAGGATTCTGAAGCCGAGAAAAATGTTTAACAATAGTATACTTCATTCTGATAATTGCCCCCCCCTCTCCGTATTTTGGTTGATATATATATCATAATCATGACCATGTTTAATGCATTTGTTAAATATGAGGATTTATTCAAAATTTAATATGCTGCTGATTGTACATTACAAATGGATTTAAGGTTTTTCATGTTGAACTTTGTGATAATAATGATGTTAATATTAACCATGATGTTCATAAAAAAACAACTATTTTTTACTATTTCAATATGATCTGATGGTTAAAAATAAGAATGCAATTGTTTCTGATGAAAATATGTATTAGCATGATTGTTATAAAAATGTGAGAAATTTCATGTTTTTAATAAATAATGATTATTTAAAAGATATTGCCGATAAAATATTGCAACTAATGCTAAACATTATGTTTTGTTTAAAAAAGTTAATTATTATTACAATAATGAAGTCCAAATCATTATTCCAAAAGGTTGTATGATAAATTTTTAATAATAATTTTGAAAAGATATATACCATACAAATTTACAACTTATCATGAAACATAACTTAAATATAGAAAAGATATCGACGAAGATAACTATGATTTCTAAAACAGACATCTTATATTTGGAAACGATTCTGATGGGCCAAATCTATTTTTATTATATGTCTGACGGGTTAATATTATCAATAAATTAGTTTCTTTCTTTCGATAGCTGAGTTTGAGTTTCTGATGAGGAGTTGATGATGACAGGTTTATGATGAGTTGTGGTGATTAAGAGTTTCTTAGGAGGAGTTGTTGATGACGGGTTTCTGATGAGTTGTTGTTGACTAAAACATAAATATAGAAGGATATTGACGAAAAATACTACTACCTCCGTCCCAAAATTATAGTCCCCGTTTGAATTTTTTAGTCTTTCTTTTTCAACTTTGACCTTAAATATTTGTGTTTATGTTATAAAAATTGATGAAAATTATACCAAATGAAAATACATTAAAAACCCAATCCATTCATATATTTTGCATCAAGTATTATATAAAACAAACAAAGATACCTAAGGTCAAAGTTATAAAAGAAATACCAAAAAAGTCAAAAGGGGACTATAATTTGGGACGGAGGGAGTAATATTTCTAAAACACACATCCTATATTTGAAAACGATTCTGATGGGCCAAATTTTTATTTATTTTATTTCTGACGGGTTAATATTATCAATAAGTTGGTTTCTTTGTTTCTGGTAGCTGAGTTTAAGTTTCTGATGAGGAGTTGCGTATGACGGGTTTATGATGAGTTGTGGTGATTAAGAGTTTCTTAGTAGGAGTTGTTGATGACGAGTTTCTGATGAGTTGTTGTTGACTAAGGCGTAGCTAATTAAGGGTTTTTAATGATTAGTTTTTGATGAGGCATTTCTGATGAAGGGTGTCTTATGAAATGTCTTTGGTTATTGCGTGTTGATAAAAAGTATTTGGTTACTGACAGTTTTGCATATTGGTAAAATGGTAAAAGTAACAAAATCAGATGAAAAAGATATATTTAAAAAAATCAAGTTAAAATATACTATTTATAAGCAACGTATAGATCACTCAAAACCTCTCGAACAAAAATTAAATTCAAAACTCCGTGCATGCACGGGAGTCTAAAACTAGTATAAAAGATAGTGAAATCAGTTTAGTTATTAAGGTTCAATTTCAACTTAAACTGAAAGAGAAGCGAATTGGATTTTCAAAAATTAAACAACTAACGATTTTAAGTCCAATTTGGTTATTTCGGAAGGTTTTTACAAATCTTTTGGTTACACCAGCTTAAGGTGTACTTTACTACAAATGAATTCTTATAATCTATACGAGCATCGTATATAGCAACAAAATTTTATAACAGTAAATTAATATAGTAATATTTTGGTTACATAAAACGTTACACAAAATATTTAACCAAATATCATTATAACTATATGCCGCTTTTAATTACCACAAAAGTAACAAAAAAGTTATGATGTTTGTATAGTATGGATTAGGATAATTATTTAAAAGTATTAAACATTAATTTATGGTGTATGTCTAAGTTTTTCAAACCGTGTATGTTTAATTTGTATTTGTCTAACTTTTCATTTATACTTTGCGAACCGTGTATGTCTAATGAATTTGAGTTTCTATTCCATTTATTAGTTTATTGTTTATAATCGTGTGCTTGAAAGTATTAATTTATATTAGTTTCCATTTCATTAATTAGTTTCTAATTTCCATTTCAAAGTATTAACTTCACTCTTTTATAAGAACTACTCTTGTTAAGTTTTGAAAAATGAGCTTAAATGCTTTATAATTAGTATATATACGAATTTTTATCGGTCTTAAATTCATTTAAAAATAAGTCCGCTCGAGCTCATATTGCATCAATGCTTGTCATGATTTTTATCAAATAACCATATCGACCGTTACATGTCGAAATTTTTAAACAATTCACGCTTTAAACAACCATCGATAATTCTAAATGTAAAAACGATGATATATTAAACCAAAGATTTTGTTTCTAATCTATGATATCAATACATTACCAAATACACAATATACTTACAAACATAAATATCAACTTTAATGTATAAACAATCAATTTTCAAAATTACTAGAAAAATAATCCAATTATTATCTTCACAAAATCCAATTAAAACATTAAATTCATTTTCAAAAATTTACCAAAATTCTATAAATTAACCAATCAACCGTACAAATATCATAGTCACACCACTACACTACAAATTACACTCCACTACTACCCTCCTCTCCGCAAACCCTAACCGGAAAACTTACCGGCGGTGATGGTGGCATAACTCAATTTTGCACCAAAATTCATTATTCAAAAAGAAAAATGGTGGGTTTTTAAAATCTTTAACTAATTTGTAATAAAGTTTTAATCTTGCTGACAATTTGTATAAAAATTTGCAGGAATTGCCTACGTGGCTTGAGTGTTTACTTAAAGAAACATTCTTTAACGTTTGCATGATTCATGGAGATGCAAAAAAGAATGAAAAGAATATCTTTTGTATTGATTGTTGTGAAGCTATTTGTCATCATTGTGTTGTCGATCATAATTCTCATAGGCTCTTACAGGTTAAATTTTTATAAATTTAATTATTTTTATATAAATTTGTTTGTGAATTTTGGTTTAAAATTTGAAATTCTGTTTTTGTAGATAAGGAGGTATGTTTATCATGATGTTGTTAGAGTTGATGATGCCGAAAAATTGTTGGATTCTTCTTTTATTCAAGTGAGTTTAAATTTAATCTTGAATTAAAGTTTTAGTTTTTATGAATTTGGAATTGAATTGTTTAATGATTTGATTTTTTTTTTATTTGAATTTTTGTAGGCTTATAAGAATAATAAGGCAAAAGTTATGTTCTTGCATTCAAGGTTACAAACAAGACCTTGTAGATCAAGTAGCAATTGCATAAATTGTGACAGAAGCCTTCAAGAACCATTTCTTTTTTGCTCTATTTCTTGCAAGGTATGTTTTTTTAATGTTGATTGATTAATTAATAACTATTATTGCATATTTTTCTAGCAAAATTTGATAAATTAAAAGTGTTTTACATAACAAAACACCTAAATTGTTGTTATGTATTAAATTCAAAGATTTGATTGGATCTTGCTTGGTAAATTGTGTTGGTATATCATAAATGGGTTCCTTTCAAGGGTGGCACATTTTCCAGAGGTCAAACGCTTAGAGCACTGTGCAATTTTCACTCTACATTTGCTTTTTATTTTCATTTAATTTTTACAACTTTTTTTTTGGGTCTAATCTTGTACTAGTAGTATTACTTTTCTGCCACTAGTTTTAAATTGTTTAGGAACGAATTTTGTCTTTGCATTCATTTTTTTTTGTCTACTATTTTCATAATCTGTTTGACTTTTATATGAAACAATCATACATATATTCATGATTCCATGCTAAGTTTAGCAACTCATGGTCACTTTTGTATAATGTTTAAATTCTTGTCTTTTTCACTTAATTTTCAGATTTTATAGGACCCATTTTGTCTAGTCATTTTTATTCAATCTCCTATTTTGCCTTTTAGTCAGCTTTATAAAACAATCCCACAAGTTCAATATTTCAACCAAATTCCACATACCCTTTAATTATTTTACCATTTTCTTATATGGGTATTAATTATTTACTATTTTTTCTCAACAGATCAATCAAATCATCAAAACCAATGGGCTAATATCAGACTACCTACGCGAATGCAAAGTCCTAACATTACCCGAACCCGGTTCAGAAGACGGTTTACTAACATCCGACTCGATCCTTGAACCGGTCATGTCCGGTTCGACCGGCACGTGCGTTGACCACGTGACGATTTCTTGCACAGCAACAACAGAAATTGTCAGGAAAAAAAGAACTACAAAGTATGAAAGCCCTGTGGCGGCGCGTAAGTGTAACGCGCCGGTGGAAGTCACCATGAACCGCCGTAAAAGTATGCCAAAACGCTCGCCGTTTCATTGATGTATTTCGGGTACGGCGCGTGGGGGTCACGCGCTGGATTAGTGTACGACTGGACAGGGTGTTGTAGGGAGTATGGGGGTGCACGAGTTATATTTTCAAATTTTTTGCGTTTTTACTTTTTTGCAAATAGGTCCTTTTGGTTTGATGGGTTAGACATATGTGTGCCTCCAAGTTTTGGCTGTTGTTCTTTACATCCCTGATCTGTTATCTTGTTTGTTTAGTGGTAATATTGGTTTAACAGTTGTAATGTTGATACTTTCTACATACTTGATGCAACTGTTTTAATCTTATTTTTCATGGTCTCATTTTGCATGTTAAATGTTTTGTTGGTATACGTGGTTATTCCGTTATTGTAAAACTCAAAATGGGTAAATCATATACAGTTGCATCAAGTATATAGAAAGTATCAACATTACTGTATATGGTTACCCATTTTGAAGGCCTAAGACATCGAAAATCATGTAATTGTGAAGTTATACTTGTGGATAGGGTGATAATTAGGCCTTGAGCAATGCAATTACTTAAACATTAGCATATGTTCGAGAAGTATCTTTCCAAAAATCTAGCTTTTGGGAGATGATAAATCTTCATCTCTCAATTCCAGCAAGAAGTCGCTAAAAATGTATTTCGGATCGATGTTGTTTCCTGTCCAATGTGATACCCGATGAAGCACCTAATAACTTGAGATTTTGATAATGTTTGTCACTATCTTCATCGTCCGACTAATCTTCAAGTGAGACGGCATTGATATGAAACGCATCTTCATCCTCTTGAGAGATGCACGAGGATTTGTTTGTGTTCTTTTTCTTTTCTTTGATGACATTCTTTCCTTTTCCACGTTCTTTATTTTTTTAATTTATGTTTCTTATCAGTGATAAATCGATTATCTTTGCAAATCTTTGTGACTTTGAACAAATTGTATACAATCTTTATTCTTCTTATAAGATTTCAATCTTGTGAATCTTTAATCAATACATAATGTATATCGAACAATACTGATTTTAAAGCTTTGGCATGTTTAAGTGTAAATGCAAGTTATATGGTTTTGTTTTTAAAAAAAAGTTCATATATTTTTCATTGTTTTGTGTTCTAATAAGTCGGAATGATGATTCATTTTTTTTTTTCTTTTCTAATATTCAGAGGAAAAGAAAAATCATAGATGGGGCAGTTGCATTGCATACATAGAAATTTTTGTTAATAGGGAAACAGAACTTTATCACTTACTACTATAAAATAGAAGGGGGAGTTTTAGACATATTGTCTTTTGTCTTATGCAAAATGAACCCGGCAAATGTATTTCAAATCAAACTATAAACACAGAAACAAATTCAGTCTCCAATGGATCATATTGTCAATATTTCTGCCCATTTTGTTTATCAGAAATAAATGCATCAAATCGTTAGGGTGCGTTTAGTAGAGGAAAACACCCTTATTTTTCACAAAATATTTAGTGGAAAACAAAGAAAGCAGTGATCGTGTTCAAATTAGTGTTTTCCAATAAAATTATTTACTAAACACAAAATTTCTATTTCCAACTTTAATACACAAAACTACAAAACATTTTTTTTTCCTCACCTATTTTCCTTTAAAATACCCCCAATCCGTTTTCGTTCATTTTTATACGTTTTCGTCAGTTTTTATCCGTTTTTAAATGTTTTTGTATGTTTTATACGTTTTTGTCCGTTTTTGTCGGTTTTTCTCCGTTTTCATCTGTTTTTTACGTTTACGTCCGATTTTTTACGTTTTCTACTGACTTTTTACGTTTTCTTCTGACTTTTTACGTTTTCGTCCGTTTTTTACGTTTTTGTATTTTTTTTACGTTTTCGTCCGATTTTATCAATTTTTCCGTTTTTTACGTTTTTTTCTTTTTTTTTACGTTTTCATCCAATTTTAACATTTTTCCGTTTTTTACGTTTTCGTCCGTTTTCTTACGTTGTCGTCGTTTTCGTCCATTTTTTTTTACTTTTTCATTCGTTTTTTGGTGTTTTCGTCTGATTTTTATGATTTCGTCCAAATTTTCCGTTTTTGTCTATTTTTTACGTTTACATCCGTTTTCGTCTGATTTTTAACGTTTGCATCCGATTTTTTTACGTTTTTTTACCGTTCTTTTACGATTTCGACTATTTTTTTACGTTTATGTCTTCTTTTTTTTTACGTTTTCGTCTGTTCTTTTACGTTTTTGTTAGGTCACCATGATATGATCACACAAGTATGTTAAGATGTAAATAGGAAGATATGAAAGGGAGAGTGGTTGGATTCTTCTCACACACAAGAATAAGAAACGTTAAGTGTATTATGAAATGAACCAACACCCTCCTAAGAGGGTTTACAATATATTTATAGGTAAGGAGATAGGGCAACACATCTAGTCCCTTCCTATGGATCGTTTGGGCCTAAGCATAGGCCTATGGGCTTACTGGATAGGCCTATAGCATTATTACAAACATATAAACCTATTAAGAAACCTATTACATAGTTAATGACCGACACTTGAATAATAGTTACACGTGATCCCAACAATCTCCCCCTAAGGGTTGGTCATCTGGTTTATATGGTTGCTTGACGTCTTTCTAGCATTCTTCTTTCGTATGAGTAGACATGCTTTAGATTCTTTGACATTATCAGCTTTAACGTCTTTTGTTTTATTTGTTCTTTGTTCTTTGTGGATGTGGTGATCATATGTTGTTGTCCGCCATTCGTCAACTTCTGTGGTTTAGGTGTCTCCATGTCTTTCTCCACCATGCTCACACTTCTTTTGATTTTGAATTCCAAATGTGATGTAGTTCTCGAGTCTTCAAACTTTGTAGATTCTTTGACTTTGACGAAGAATCATCTTTACTTTTGTGTTGCCTTTGAATTTGAGAGAACTTTCATGTGTTGTGATGTTAGTATGAGCATGGGAAGATGGTGCGGTCCTTCCTCCAAGTAACAATTATTAGTACCTGCATGAATATGTTAGTAAAAAATACCAATCGATCACAGTGGAATTTTCTTAAAGAATTGACCACTACGATTGTTTTATCGATGAATGTCTTGATTCCATTCACCTTGGTTGGGCAAATCAGCCGTCCGAATCCCGTTGAGGGACAATTATCATTACTTTGAATATATTCAAGTAATGACCCACGTCATTAGGATTCGATTCATGAAAGGAATCTCCTTGGCGGGATTTCTAGCACTTACAAGTTCGAATGTCGAGAGTGTTATCAGCATAGTGTGAAAACACATCTCTAATTCTTACAAAGGTCGTTCTCGATCCGGAGGCCCTCAATAAGGCTAACACGATATATCAAGTATATCTACAATTCGGTGAGTCATTGAGCTACATCAAGCATCACCTCACGATCGAGACCGTTTGAGACACACTAAGCCTAACCCACAAGGGATTACCGAAGTGACCTGCTGTCAGGGTTGTTTGATGTTGACCCAGGCAGGAGTTTCCATTCAATCACTGAGGATCATAATTGTGAATCCTCTCATAAATGTTCTCGGCAGATTGCTAAGATCTGCGAAGGACTCTAGAATATATCACTTGTGTCCTTATTGTTGAACAACAAGTGATGAAATATTAAGTGCTCCTAAGAGATCTTTTTATGAATCTCGTGGCTCTAGACTCGATTAGGAAATTGTGGTGTCTGTTGAGGATAAGTGAGGTGTTGTTGCTGCTGTGGAAATTGAGGAAATTGTGGTGCAAAGGATTGAGCAATTAAAGCAAGTGAATTAACATTTGGTAAAGGTGCATAGATTCCACGGAGAGCTCGATCTTTGTCCACTTCCTTTTGATGGTGCTTCAGATAATCATACAACAACCCATATTTAGCATTGTGAAGGTTCTTAGCTTGACGGGTGAATGTGACATACTTTTCTCAGTCCAGACCAAGACAACTTAGAAACTTTGTGTTGATAGCAATTCTGGGTAAGATTATGTTGTGTCTGTCCAAATCATTGATGATGTTTGTGAATCATTGATAGTATGACTCTAATTACTCCCCTGGATCAATCATGAACATTTCATAAGCTAGGTAAAGTTTTGATTCCATGTACTCCCGATTGAGTTCAGTGCCTTCCATTAAGAGATGAACGTGTTCCCACATGTCTTTTGCACTTTTCTGAGCATCAACACTGCGAAGAATCGGATTGGGTAATCCCAGAAGAATATATTCCATTGCGAGCTCATCAGCTTCTTGGTGAAGTATCTGTTCTGCAGTTAGTTGAGACTCAAGGACAGTGGAAGTAGTGTCAAGTCTTGGTGGATTAGCCGTTGGATCGTTGGGAATTGTCATAGTTGGCATTTGAAAAGGACCTTCAAGGATAACCTTCTTCAAATACTTTCCATGTGGTTTCTTAAGATCACATAACCTAAAGAACTGACTGACCCATTGCACATAGTTTCCGGGAGTGAGCATTGAAGGTCTATCAAGAGATCCAACTTCATGAATGGATTCTTGACTGCTGATAGCCTCACACATCTTTGCAAACCGATGAGGTTCCTTCTATGTCACAGTAGATGAATGCATAGCATAATGAGGTGGATATTGAAAATAGTTAGCAAATTAAGGTTGTTGTGGAGGGAGTTTTGTTGAGGGAATTGTTGTAGTTGTGGGTGTGTAAATGATTGTTGTTGTTGATAAACTTGTTGTTGTGGTTGTTGCGGGAATTGTTGTTGAGGATATTGTTGTTGCTGCTGAGGATATTGGTGAGGAAAGTAGTTGGAATATGAAGGTTGAGACATCTTTAAACTTGTGTTGATGATGGATCTTTGTAAATGATTGAAACGTGATTTGTTTTTGAAAAGTGGCCTTATTCGTAAACTCCTTAGTCGTAAGGTTGATGGTGCTTACTCGTAAACTGCTTCTTATTCGTAAACTGCCTCTTACTCGTAAGATGATCTTACTCGTAAACTTTGTGGCTTATACGTAACCTTAGTCGTAAAATCAAAGCTTAGTTATAAAGGACCTTATTCGTAAGATATGATCTTAGTCGTAAAGTCTTTATTCGTAAAATTTGACCTTATTCGTAAGAATAGGTACAAAACCAAAATCTTTCAAACTTGTCCAAGTAAGAAAGATATCCACAAGTCGAAGTGTTTCACAAGCTTATCCAAGCAAGGGAAACACTGAGTCACAAATAACTTTGAAGATTCTGAAGAAAATTCATTGTTCATAAGATTCCTTATTCGTAAACTCTGGCTTGTTCGTAAAGCTTATTCGTAAGATTAGGGTATTGTTATTCGTAAGATCAGGGTTTATGTTACGCGTAAGAATAGGGTTTCGCTTATTCGTAAACTCACCAGAAATGACCAAAACGACTTTTTAATCTCTAAAACGCGTTGTACACTTGATTCTTTTGATGAAACAGGTTCAATAACACTTAACTAACAATAAAGTTTTGAACTTTAACACTTAAAGTGAAATTTATGCTTATTCGTAAAACTTGATGAACATGAAGAAACAAGTGAAAAATGATTAGAAACACGTAAAGTTCTAAACTTTTTGCCAAAACTAAGATTCTAAACACTATAATAACCTAGCTTAAAACTTTCCAAGCTTCAAGATTGTAGTGTTAAAATCAAAGTTTACGCTTAAGAAAAGGTGATGAACAAGATAAACTTATACGTATAACCAAAAAACTTCAACAAAAACGTTTCAAACAACTAGTAGGTGATTGATACCACTGTTAGGTCACCATGATATGATCACACAAGTATGTTAAGATGTAAATAGAAAGAGATGAAGGAGAGAGTGACCGGATTCTTCTCACACACAAGAATAAGAAACGTTAAGTGTATTATGAAATGAGCCAACACCCTCCTAAGAGGGTTTACAATGTATTTATAGGCAAGGGAGCTAGGGCAACACATCTAGTCCCTTCCTATGGATCGTTTGGGCCTAAGCATAGGCTTATGGGCTTACTACATAAGCCTAGCACTATTACAAACATATAAGCCTATTAAGCAACCTATTACATAGTTAATGACCGTCACTTGAATAATAGTTACACGTGATCCCAACAGTTTTCGTCTATCTTTTTACGTTTTCGTCTGTTTTTTACGTTTTTGTCCGATATTTTACGTTTCCGTTCGATTCTTTATGTTTTTGTTCGATTCTTTATGTTTTCGTTTGTTTCTTTTACGTTTTAATCTCAATTTTTATGTTTTCATCTTTTTTTTTTTACATTTTCGTCCATTTTTACGTTTTTATTCATTTTTTACGTTTTAGGCAGATTCCTTACGTTTTCGTCCGTTGTTTTACGTTTTAGTCTGTATCCTTACGTTGTTGTCCGTTTTCGTCCATTTTTTTAAGTTTTCGTCTATTTTTTTTATGTTTTCTTCTGTTTTTTATGATTTCGTCCGATTTTTACGTTTCGTCGATTTTTACGCCGTCCGTTTTAACGTTTTCGTCCGATTTTTTACGTTTTCAACCGTTTTTTACGTTATCGAACCTCTTTTTAAGTTTTTTTTTACATTTTCGTCCGTTATTTTACGTTTTCATATGTTCTTTTACGTTTTCGTTTATTTTTTACGTTTTCGTCCGATTCTTTACATTTTCGTCTTAATTTTTACGTTTTTGTCTGAATTTTTACGTTTTCGTCTTTTTTTACGTTTTCGTCCTTTTTTTTTTTACGTTTTTGTCCTTTTTATTACTTTTTTAGGCTCCGTTTGTTGAAAACATAAAAAACAGACGAAAACGTAAAAAAACATACGAAAACATAAAAAAAATGGACGAAAACGTAAAAAAAACGGATGAAAACACTATAATTTAGAAAACGGAAAAAACATAAGAAAATGTAAAATACGAACGAAAACGTAAAAAAAAATAAACGAAAGGACAAAAACGTTAGAAAACATAATAAAACGGGCGAAAATGCAAGAAAACAAACGAAAACGTAAAAAATGGATGAAAACGTTAAAAAACATACGAAAACATAAAAAAATGAACGAAAACGTTAAAAAAATAGACGAAAACGTTAAAAAAATGGCGAAAACGTAAAATAACATACTAAAACGTAAAAATCGTACGAAAACGTAAAAAAGCGCGAAAACGTAAAAAACAGGCGAAAGCGTAATAAAACAGATGAAAACTTAAAAAAACGGACGAAAACGCTAAAAACAGACGAAAGAGTAAAAAAAACAGACGAAAACGTAAAAAAAACGGATGAATACAATATAATTTAGTGGTCGACCCGACCCAAACCATCTAACCCATGCCCCGTTAGACCCATTTTTAAAACATGACCTGTATGACCAATGACTCAAACCGACCCAACCCGACCCGTTTGCCACCTCTAATAAAACGTATAAATATGTTCAAAAACATATAAAAACGTACAAAATAGATAAAGACATACAAAAACGGATAAAAACGTATAAAACGGATGAAATAGGAAATTTTACTTTATTTCGAATTTAATGTTTTTATGTCGAATTGTAGTCGCTTGAAGATTTTTTCATGTTATTTGATGTTATATTTTACTTTTTAAATTCTTTATTTTCTCGTATTAGATTATTTTAGTTATTTTATAATATTTGTTTTTGTGTTTTGAAAATGTGTTTTTTAATATTACATAGGTGAATAGAGAATTGAGAGAAAACAACAACACCTAAAAATGTTTATAGGTTTGGAAAATGGAGAACACAAACACATATTTGTCAAACTAAACGCGTTTTCTAAATTTTCCATTGTTTTGTGAAAATAAAATCTCATCCCTTTTCTTACAAAACAAAAAATAAGAAATGAAAGAAAATGTTTTCAAACTAAACGCCATCTCAATATTTCTTATTATAAAAAATAAATTTAAACTTTTCGGATGTGTTTCTCAAATCAAATGTTCTTCTTCAGATGGAGAATCACTATTTTGGGTTCGCAAGAGTTACGGCGACGCGGTCCTTGACTCTCGTTAGCTCAAATTTAGATTATTGTTTCAAGCAGTTTGGTTTTTGTTTGGTTCTAGTATTTTTTTCTTTGTTTTCTTATCGCTATTTGTTAAAAACCTTTTGGGTCTCTACTCTCTAGTTGCTCTCCATCTTTTCTTTAAGATGTTCTTAAGAAAAGCTATACTTTTTGTCGCTAAAAAACAGTCCTTCAGCTATGGTAATATTGGTCAAACACTTTGTCCTTGGTGAAAGGTAACATTTAACAAACAAAAGTAGAACCAATTAAGACGTATACGAAATCAAACACTATAATGATTTTGAATGAAATAGTCGTAACTGTGTTCAATTAATGTCCTAATATGTAGAAATCTAGGGAACAATAATTGAGGGAAATGTCGTAAACAGTCCATTAACAACTTTTAAGAAAGGTTATGTTACCTAATGATAAGGGGGCGAACGTGTCTGGTTACGGTGGTACTAAGAATGGTGAGGGGATAAAGAGTACGATTAATTCGTATGCTTACGTTGTTAAAGGAAATACAAGTCACAAGGAGGTCATGGAAGATAGGCCTACAATGGTGTTGTATGACTCGTGCTTGAAGCAAGATGATTTTTCGTTATGTTTGTTGGGGAAGGTGAAGGAGTTCGCGTCCTTAACTAACTTAAAGGTTGTTTTAGTTAAAGAAGGATTTGCGAATTTTGTACTTAAGTATATGGGAGGTTTGTGGGTTATGATTGTGTTCCAGGATGAAGATACCAAGAATAGGTTCCATTTTAATCTGGCAGTGGGTTCATGGTTCTCTCAGATCATACAAGCGCATCAGGATTTTGTTATTGATGAGGGGGTTATGTGGGTGGAGGTTGAGGGTGTTCCGTGCAAGTGGTGGTCTAGAAACACTTTTAGTCACATTGCTTATGGATGGGGTACATTACTAAATGGAGAGGAGTTGGAGGAAGACGGTTATCACAGTAATAGAATTTGCTTAAGTACTAAATTGCAGACGGTTTTGATGGAGTCGTTTAAAATGGTGTACCGTGAAAAAATGTATTGGGCGCATGCTGTTGAGGTACCAGGGTGGGTGCCTGACTTTGAGGAGGAAAATGAAGAGAAATCTTATGTGAATGATGGATTACATGA
Organism: Chrysanthemum lavandulifolium; assembly: GCA_022545495.1. Lineage (NCBI taxonomy): Eukaryota > Viridiplantae > Streptophyta > Magnoliopsida > Asterales > Asteraceae > Chrysanthemum > Chrysanthemum lavandulifolium. The sequence continues at coordinate 156,644,102 of CM040240.1, forward strand.
TGATGAAGAGCAAAGAGATGTATTGGGAAACTTGAAAGACGGGGTTGGTGATAGTGACGGAAAAGAAATTCTTGAAACAAACTTTGAGGAAGCATCAGATAAACTTATATCTGATGATAGTTCCATTAGACATGGTGATGTACAATATGAGGATCCGTTTGGTATTTACGAGGTTCTCAATAAAAAAAGGGATGGTAATAATAATGAAGGTATACCAAAAGAAAGTTTGAAATTTTTACCAGGTTTTACTCCAAAAGATGTTAGTTTTGAATGTGTGGTGAGGCCTGATATTTTGTCATATGAGAATAGATCTTCAGATGATAAGGAAGACGGAGGTGTTGTAGGTATACAAGGTCAGGAGATGAAGGGAGATTCGAATGGCAACAATGAATCTATTTGTTCAGGTCATTTTAAGAAGTCGAAAGTACCAAGTTCAGGTGGATCGATCATACAATTGATTGATGATCTTGTAAATGTGGGGCAAACTATGGGTTATGATATGACGGGATGTATAAATAATATGGAAAACATTATCGGACAACAGGAGTGAACGTTGTTCATCGATGAATTTTTTATCTTTGAACATACAAGGCCTCGCCCAAAAGGCTAAAAACGATTGGGTCAAGGAGTTGTGTGTATCTAATAAGGTGAATTTTCTTTCATTACAAGAAACTAAAATGGAGAAAATTGATCGTTGGTGCATCAAGAGGTGTTCGGGTAATTATTCGTTTGATTATGTGTATAGTGAATCTGTTGGCAAGTCGGGTGGGATTTTATGTGTATGGGATCCGAATATGTTCCAGAAAAATAATGTAACGGTGTCGGATTATTTTAATATAGTCAGAGGTGTATGGGTTCCTAGTGGGAAAAGTCTTCTTGTTATATTGGTGTATGCCCCTCAAGAGTTAAGTGAAAAAAGGATGCTATGGAATTATTTATCGGACGTGATTATGAATTGGGATGCTGATGTTGTCTCTATGATAGATTATAACGAAGTTCGAGATACTAGTGAGAGGTTCGGGTCGGTTTTTAACGAAAGTGGCGCGAAGGCATTTAATTAATTCATCGCTAATGCGAGTTTAGTGGAGGTTCCCTTAGTGGGTGCTCATTTACGTCGTGCCACAAATCAGCTACAAAGATGAGCAAGCTTGATCGGTTTCTAATTTCTGAAAATCTTTTGTGCTCATGTCCTTGTATTTCGTCTACGTCTTTGGATATATTTTTATCGGATCATCGGCCGATTATCATGCGGAAAGTCATCACGACTATGGTTCGATTCCATTAAAATTTTTCCATTTTTGGTTTGAATGATGGTTTTGATAAGTTAGTTGAAGATTCATGGAACGAAGCTATAGTGACAGTACATAATCCTTATAGTAAATTCATGCATAAGCTTAAAATTTGAAAGAGAGAATTCAGAAGTGGTTTAGTAGATATAAGGAGAGTTCGAAAAGTAGAAAGAGCGTGCTAAAGGCCGAGGTACATGACATTGATGTGGTTATTGATAAAGGAGATGCTACTGATGTTGAAGTTCAACGGAGGCAGGATGTAATTCGGTTGCTTCGAGAAATGGAGAAGATTGCCGATATGGAAGTGGCTCAAAAAGTGAAAATTAAATGGGCTATCGAGGGGGATGAGAATTCAAAGTATTATCATGGTGTGCTCAATAAAAATAGAGGTTGTCTTGCTATTCGTGGAGTTTTGGTTAATGGTACTTGGATGGATTCTCATAATCTTGCTAGGAATGAATTCTTTGAGCATTTTAAAAATAGATTTGATAAGCCTAAACAATGTCGTGTTTTGCTAGACAAGGATTTTGTTAATAGAATTACAATGGAGCAGAAGGTTGAATTGGAAAGGGAGGTTTCTAAAGAGGAGATAAAAAGGGCAGTTTGAGATTGTGGAGTTGATAAAGCTCCCGGGCCGGATGGGTTTACTTTTGAATTTTATCGACGGTATTGGGATCTTATTGAAAATGACTTGAGTGACGCTATTAAATGGTTCTTCAATCATGGGAGTATTTTGAAAGGTGGTAACTCATCTTTTATTACTTTAATCCCTAAGGTTCCAAATGCTAATATGGTTAAATATTTTCGCCCTATAAGTCTTATTGGAAGCTTGTATAAAATTATTGCTAAAGTGTTGGCTAATCGGCTGGTGTTGGTTCTTGATGATCTTGTTAATGAAATCCAATCAGCTTTCGTGTCGGATAGACAAATTTTGGATGGCCCGTTTATTATGAATGAAATCGTTCAATGGTGTAAGAGTAGAAAGAAGCAAAGTATGATTTTTAAGGTTGACTTCGAAAAGGCGTTTAGATGGGATTTTATTGAAGACATGTTGAGGAGATTCGGTTTGGTGAAAAATGGTGCATGTGGATTAGAAGTTGTCTTCATTCTTCTAGGAGTTCGGTTCTCGTTAATGGAAGTCCTACAAAGGAGTTTCAATTCTACAGAGGTCTCAAACAGGGAGATCCACTTTCACCCTTCTTATTTATTTTGGTAATAGAGAGTTTACATGTTTCGTTTCAAAGTGTGGTGGATGCAGGATTATATAACGGGATCAAGCTGGCGCCTTCTTTACATATTTCACATTTGTTTTATACGGACGACGCTATTTTCATGGGTCAATGGAGTCAAAGTAATATTGAAACTATTACGCGGGTGTTGGATGTTTTTCATCGAGCGTCAGGTCTTCGGATTAATATGAATAAAAGCAAACTTATGGGTATATCTGTGGATAGTAGTAAGGTGAATCAGGTTGCTACGCAGATTGGTTGCTTGGTGCTTAAGACGCCGTTTAGTGATTTGGGATCAAGAGTGGATGATTTCATGTCTCGAATTCATGCCTGGAATGAGGTTACTGACGGAATGAGGTCTTGGTTATCCAGATGGAAATTAAAAACGCTTTCCATTGGAGGGCGTCTAACACTTCTCAAATCTGTTTTAGGTGCAATTCCTTTATATCATATGTCCATTTTTAAGGTGCCTATGAAGGTGCTTCAAAATATGGAAGCCATTCGATCTCGTTTCTTTAATGGCATGGAGTTAAATTCTAAGAAACAAAGTTGGGTTGGATGGAACAAGGTCTTAGCTTCTAAAGATTCAGACGGTCTTGGGGTGTCTAGTCTTCGGGTTAAATAGAGATTTAATGTTTAAGTGGATGTGGAGGTTTATTTCTCAAAAGACTTCTTTATGGGCGAGAGTGATTAAATCTTTGCATGGTGAAGACGGCAAAATTGGTAAACAGTTTCAAGCTAGCTTTCCGTCTATATGGCTTAGTATTATTAAAGAAATTGAGGCGTTGAAGCTGCATGGTATTGATTTGTTCATTTTTATTACTCTGAAGGTTGGCAACGGGGTAAATACTTCGTTTTGGGATGTAGCGTGGTGTGGGGAAGTGGCTTTTAAAAGGTTAGTTCCTCGGTTGTACGCGCTTGAAACGATGAAAAGTATAGAGGTTGCTTCAAAGCTTTCATATAGAGGTTTAGATCAGTCGTTTAGACGTAAGCCGTGATGAGGAGTGGAGCAGGCTCAATTCGAGTTATTGAAGGAAAAGGTAGATGGGATTATTCTCAATAATTCACAAGATAGTTGGAACTGGTCTTTAGTTGGTTCGGGTGAATTCTCCGTATCATCAGCTAGGAAACTTATTGATGATGTCATTCTTCTGACGACTAATACGAAGACTAGATGGATAAATGTGGTTCCCATTAAGATCAATGTTCACGCTTGGAAGGTTAAGCACAATTTTTTACTCACTAGATTTAATTTATCTCGTAGGGGTATGGAAATTGATTCCATTTTTGTCTTATGTGTGATTGTTCGGTTGATTCGTCTAGGCACCTTTTCTTCTCATGCAAGTTCGTTAGTGGTGTTATGCGTAAGATTACGCGTTGGTGGGATATGGATTATTGGGAGATCAGCTCGTTTGAATACTGGTGCATATGGATGTCGACCCTCAGACTTCCTTCGAAGCTTAAACAACTTTTTGAAGGTATTTGTTATATTGTGTGGTGGTTTGTTTGGAATTGGCGCAACACAAAGATTTTCGGTCAAGAGGATCATGCTAATTGATGCGCGCGGAAGGCGCTTTCGGGGTCAAGGAAACTTCCTTTTCTTCGAGCAAGTTTTTCAACCTCCTAGGCAGTAAACCTAATCGTTGTAGTGTAGTATGGAGTAAGCCGCGGGGATTGATATCGTTCTCTAGGGGAATAGGAATGCTAGTAAGAAATATATGACGAGAAGGTGGGGTCGAGGATGATTTTTTTATAATCTTTTTTATGGTTTTTTAGAAAGCTAAGGTAAATATCTCGGGGCAATTGGTTGGGGGTGATACTTCTACCGATTACTCTACTTTAACTAATTATCTAATTATCTAATTACTACAGATAGCTATGTCTAATTGAGGTGTGCTCGAATGATGATTAAAGATGTGTTCACTTAGATACCATTACTCCCTAGTTATCTTTTATTTAACGCATTGTATTCCTAAAGGTCGTAGGGTATGCGTAGTCCCTAGTTCTTTGAGGTTATCTCTCGTATTGACACACGGAGTCGGCAAGCCTAAGCTATTTCATCTATGAACCATATCATCATTAAGCATATTCAAGCATTAAACACAACGAAAGCCTAGTTGCACTCCAAAGCCAATTTCAATTAAGACAAGAAACAACCTAACAACAATCAATAACTAGGTTTCATAGATCTAAGCAAACACACAAGTAATTTAGTTAGACATGATAAACAAGCAAGCATACACACAATCAATCAAATATGGGGTAGACATAATGATAAATAGGATTAACAAACTTATCTTGATGTGTAAAATAGAGTATGGGACCTTAGAATACTGCCCAAGTCGGACTACAACTGAGTTAGGGTTTGCTCTCCGAAATTCTACCTCTCAAAATACAGAAAAATCGAATATATATATATATATATATATATATATATATATATATATATATATATATATATATATATATATATATATACAATCACGACGCGTCACCTTTTGCATGGGGCGCGTCAGTCGTCGTCATTAGGGTTTCGCCGGGCGAGTCATCGATGGGACGACGTCACTTTGGAGTTGTGACGCTGTCGTTCTTTAGTTGAGACGTCGTCTTGATTCTAGATATAGGCCATCTGGAGTGAAAACTGTGAGTGATGCCCTTCATATGTAAAGCGTGACGTCGTCAGGTTATATGACCATAAATTTCACTGAGCCGTCGCGTGCATGTTTTAATCAAGTCTTCATAGAGGGATGGCGTCGCCCTTTGGATAGGACGCCGTCGGGTTCTGCTGATCAGTCTTAAGTGGCTTTGATCTTGACTTTGCCATTTTCTTCATGTTTTTACTCATTTTTGTCCAAATGTGCTTCATTCTCCAAAAGACCTAAAAAGTAAAAAGGAACGAAATTAAACAGTAACGGATATAAAATGTGTCGAAATAGGGCTTAAATGACCCCCTAAAACCGTACCTTTTAAATCCTTATCACTAAGGCGAATTTTTTGGATGAAGTAACTTCGCGTTCTTTTTTATGGATTCGTTCTAGATGTAAGGCTAGTTTTAGTTTCATTGATTGGCTAAAAAACCCTAATCTTATTTCGTTGTAAGTTCTAGCATCTTGCTAGTTTTCTTAGTAAAATCCGCCGTTAAAAAAAAAACTCATAAAAAGTACGTGTTTAGAGCAATCGGTGTGGGCTCGCCACCATCTCGCCATGGCTCGCCACATCTCGCAAAACGAGTGCTACTCACATAGACGACGAGCTAATTCTACTGACAAAGGAGGAGTTGTGGGGCCCAAGTTTGTATCAAACGTTTTATAATTTTTTTTATCAATAAAATAAAACTTGTGTTCTTAAATTTTGGGATTGTAATGTTTATTTTTAGTTAAATGAATGGAAACTTATTTTCGAGGTACGAAGAACCAAAATAAAAGACGAACTTTTACTTATTACAGAAAGAAAGCAGAGTACTACATTGCAAAGAACTAAAACTGTGATACATAAAATAAAACACATATGTTGTATTGTATTTTTAATTTTAATGAATAAATTTTATGTTATTTGAAAAATTGAATAAAAAAATAGAAAATGGTGGGACCCAAATGAGTAAATGTGGTTAGCTGTGATAAGAGGGGTTGTAACGGGGGTTTGTTATAATAATGTGGCACCTCGTGGGACCCAAATGAGGAGATAAATCTCCTCACCACACCTATTGCTCTTATAAGGGCAAATCATATAAAAAGTTATTGTAGTTAAAGTCAATTATAATTTTAGGTACTCAACTTTTTTTTTCTCTATATTTAAGGTATCGAAGTTATTTTTCTTGCAAAACAAGGTTTTTAAAAGCGATTACCGGTCATAATTTTAGCCGAAATTATTTTTAAATGCTTAATTATAATGATATATCACATTAATTAATCATTTCGGCTGAAAAAATGGTCGATAACACCTTTGGAAAATTCAAAAAAATCTTACATTGCAAACAAAATAACTTGAATACCTTAAATTGAGAAAAATAAAGTTGAGTACCTAAAATTCAAATTGACCTTAAGTGTGATACCTTTTATGTGATTTGCCATGTTTATAATATAGCCAAAAAAGCTTTATTTAATCAGTACTCCGGTCAAAAAATTTATTCAGGTTATTCGAGTCAGCGAGTAACCCAAATAATAAATAGGGTTGGGTATCGGGTTGAAAATATTTGGCTAACTCGGGTTCGGGTCGACCCCATTGACCAGAACAAGGGCTTTTTTTTAGTATTATTATTTTTTTAAAATTATTTATTTAAACTAGTACAAATAAGTAATTTTGTTACCATTTTAATCATATTCGGGTTGACCCGAACTTTAATGGTCCTGACCCCTAGTTGATAGGGGTGAGCACAAAAACCGAAAACCGAATCGAACCGAAAAAATCGAAAAAGCCGAACCGAAAAAACCGTCCTATTTGACAAACCGATGGCGGTGGTTTTGAATTTTATAAAACCAAATGTTTGGGGCGGTTTTTGGTTTCATAAGAAAAACCGAACCGAGAAAACCGCCCGCCCACCTTTTATATGTTTTATATAATTTTATTTATATAAAAGATTTGCTATTTAATTTTAAAGATTTAAGTATAAAACTTTATCTATTAAAAATGTGTTGTGTACTATCTATACATTAAAATTTGTTTTATTTATAGATATTATATCTTTGTTTTAGAACAATAGTGTTCTTTGAAAATTTCCTCTACAATTCGTAAGCGAGCGAAAGTGCAAAGTCGCAAAGACGTGCATTTTATATTTTATATTGATGTTTGGTTGTTTTGTACGTTTTTCGACGCTTTGGATTCTAGATAATATGCTATTATTGATATTTGTTTAAATATTTTGCTTGAAAACTTAGAATTGTAAACTTCATATAAGATTAAAACTTGCTTGTTTCCAAGTAAGAAAAACCGAATAAAACCAAACCGAACCGATTCAATGTCAAAACCGAAACCGAAAACGAAACCAAACGGTTTGTAGTTTCCAAAAACGAAATATACGGTTCGGTTTTTGGTTTACCATAAAACCGCTCCACCCCGCCCCATGCTCACCCCTACTAGTTGACATGATCCGAATTAACTGGATCGACTAAATCGAATTCAAATAAGGTCAAATTCGGGTATATTATTTTAGCGTTGACCCAACTTTGACTGAACTCGAATTGATCCAAATTAAACCTGATTGGCCCGACCTGATTAACACACCTACCTATGATATTTACTCTAGTAACACAATTATAATTTTTTTAAATTTTAATGTCTTAATTTGTTATACTTTAATATATTATACTTATGTCAAATCACCATCAAATCATGTCGTGTTTTAATTTCAACTCACGTCAGTTGGCAGGAAACAACTAAACGTCATTTGAGTCTGATCTTTGATGGTTTGTCAGTTGACACCGTAATGAATAGAAGAAGGTAAAATTAGTCAAATAAACCGCGCGCGTCGATGGTTATCACTTTTTCGATCACGCTTTTTTGAGTTCCGAAAATGGACTAGTTGCCCAACAATTTTCATGTAGCCAATCATGGGGTGGCACGTGTCCGACAAAAGCTTGAAAGAAGTACATATTTTGACAGTATTTGTGATGTATTGTAAGGTATTGTTTTTTGGGCAACCAAAATGTATTTTCGGGCAACTATATAATATTGGGCAACTTGTATTTATACACGAGAATAATATGGTCATTTTACACTGGTTGTATTATAAAACTAATAATAATAACTCAGACACGTACTCACACAAAATCACGCGCACACACACAATCAAACATCTGCTTGTACAATTTTTAACAGCTTCTACAATTAAACGTCTTCTTCTACATCACGCGCACACACTCACAAACCACATCTTATTCACAGAACCCTCTAAACCCTAATTAATTTTACTGTATAATTCCATATGACAAAATTAATGTATGTATGTCTTAGTTTGATAACATCTTTGTTTTAGAAAACAGGTTATTAAAAGCTTTTGATTCTACTTTGTTGTGCTATTACTTGTTCAATCGAAAAGTACCTATAAATAATGATGTTGTTTTATTGTTATGCAATGCTGGTCTTTTGGTCTGTATACACGTAATATAAATGTTACTCGTAATTTAGATTACAACAATGTTATAACACTTTTTAGTTTGCGATTTTTTAGTAATTGTAATCATAAAGGTATTGTTTCATCCTAAACAAATGACCTTTAGTTTGTTAAAACTTTAAACAAATTCAAAAACGATAACTGCATAACTAGACATTTTTAACGATGACGGGTGTGCCTATTACAGATTTGGATTTTGGAGAGTTTTACTAAAAGCTCACTTTGGTGGGTGAAAGACAACAATGTGATTCCACGTGGTCTTGCTTGGTCAGAACTTTCAAAGTATCGGAACGCATACTGTTGTAATCTCTTTGGACCGGTAGGCATCACACATTCTTATGCTGCAGACTATACTAATTTGTACCTAAATTTGTTCACAATATCGATAATTGTAACTCTTTTTGTTCTTAGGACTCAACTCCCATTGTTGAACTTTTCGCACACAAGTTGAAATGAAGCAACCGTGGTGTATTTCGATGCCCAATATATATATGGTTTGTCATGCGGACATAGACGGTTAATGAGAAGGCGTAGAGCATTCGAATCAATTCGCGGATGATTTCAATTTACACATTGTCATGGAAAGTCAACTGCAGGGGTTACCTGAAAATGCATTGCAACTCAACATTGAGCAACAACCTTCTTTAAATGGTGCACAAACGGGGACCACTTTTTCAACAGGGGCTGTAATTCGTGAGTTAGTGGATTTGGATCAAAAACTTTTGATGATAGAAAATGGCATTTATTCGGTCAGAAACACACCGGTTGTACTTGATGTGTTTACGACTGTCAAAAGCAGAGTTTCAAAAGTACAACAACTTTTGGGTCTTAAAATGATGCGCCTTCGTTCTGATCAATCTAAAAGTTGTGCCAATACAAATGAATCGGCGTTAATCCCGATGATCCGAAGGTTTGTATTTACTTTTAAGGTTACCTCAATGTTATAGCAAACCCAAAAATCCTTCGTGTGTACACTTATATCAAACCTTGGTCGTTACAGGCTACGTCATGTCATGGTCTAGGCCCTAACGGGGATAAGGTCGTTGCTGTGGACGATGCAACGAACATTGACAATGATGATAGGCTTAAAGAAACACAACCATGTAACCTTGGGATTCTTGTACAAGCTTGTGCCATGACCCAAAAATGTCCTGCTATGGAATATGGAGGTGATCGTACTACTCAACTTCAACTAGTTGCACCAAACGATGAAAAAAAAACACCCGGTGACCCCATTATTGTATGTTATTTTTCACTTAGAGTTTACATATCAAGTATAACATATGTCCATACTTATGTATATATAATTAAAATTCATCAGGAACCGGATTGTGGTAACGATTGGTCGTCTTACATAAACGACGATAAAGTTTCGGGTGATAATTCTGTAGATGCAATGGATTGTGATAATGAACAGCAAGATGTGGTTCAAAAACAATTGCCTGGGGAACCTGAACCCGTTAACAATATTGTTGGTGTGCGAGATGAAGAAGGAACACCAACCAACAAAGCTCTTGAGGTATCTACATTATCAGTAAAACAATGCCGATAAATAAAAGATTTTAATGTGTTGTTTTTAACATACTATATTTTCAAATTGCAGTTCAAAGACAACAACCTGTCAAATGTAAATGTGGTTGGCCAAAAGGACACACCTATGTTGGGACGTGTTTCCTCCGAAGATAATTTCAAAAAAAGCGCCGATAAAACATTGTTTGTTCCGTCTTTAGATTTAATGGATTTTGATGAGCAAGAAGTGAATGTGGTTGAGGAAAACTTGTTTGTTGGCCTTCGATCCAGTAACAATGATGTCGCTGTTGTTACCCAAGAAGAAACACCAACAAAGAAAGACCCTGAAGCCCCTAAATCTCAGATTAAATCCAACAAATTGTCATTTGCAAATGTGGTAGGTCCTAATGACAAACCTCCATTGGAAGAACTTTTCTCCCATAACAATACGAACAAAAGAAATAGAGTAAAATTGAACGACAACCTCAGTAAAAAAAAATAGCATTGTAAAACATTATAAGAAGATGGTTGATTCTATTAATTCGCCAACTGTCCTATCAAAAACATCAGCTACTCCTTGCCGCCGTCTTACAAGATCGCAATGTGTCATTAACGAGGCTATTATCCCGTCTGCCGATTCCGATGTAAAGCACCTTATTAAATTCTAACGGAAATGAATATTTTCTGTTTGTTTGCTTATTTTTCAAGTATGTTTTCAAGAAACTTCCGGAAACCCCAAAACACGTCGAGTTAGTCACTTGTATTCGCCCTGAATTGAACCGTTTGTAGAGGTATCTTCTGTTTGTTAATCCATTAACATCATTATCATATGGTTAATGTTATTCAGTATATAATTTTTTAGAAACTTTTACGACACCCGAAATGCAACAAGGAGAAGGTTACTGTGCCTGATTACCTTCGCAACTATTTCAAGCTTAAAAACCATTACTTTATACGCTTCCTTGGGGCTCCGTGCCGTTTTTGTTTATAGGATTTTGGGTAGCCTTGGCATGTGTTGAAGATTGCACCGTGGTGGCTTCTCGACTTAGTGAGTAAACCCGATTTTATCTTGTCTCCTACACATGTTTATTATTTTGTTTTGTTACATTGGAACCGAATGTTAACAATTTTGATTTGCTTTATATGTCCGCAACACTTGGATGTATGGCTTGATTTGATGTGGTTGTTTAGACCAGCCGATGCAGATTGGGCTTTGGCAGGGTGTAATTTCTGCAGTCAAATCCTAGATGGCAAACTGCCTACCACTTATTCAGATGGCACAACATACCCTGTGGCTTGGCGAGATATTGAAAAGGTCAGTTTGGCAACCTCTTACCGTACATATAGCACTATTGTTATAAACAGCTTATAATATTCTTCAATTGCTTTATATATCATGTGTATTTTCCCGTGAATGAAACTGAAAAACACTGGGTACTTGGTGTGCTCCATATCCGCACTGGAGTTGTTTACGTTTATGACTCTCTTGGGTCAGGTGGAAGAGGTTCATGGTGGTGGCAAGGTTTGAAGAGAAAGTTACAAACATAACTTCAATTTTACCTAACAAAGGCTGGGGTACTGCATAGTAAGGGCATATCACCCGGGGATTATAAAATCACATACAAGTTTCCAAAATTCCCACAACAATCAGACTTGTATGGAAATTGCGGAGTATGGGTGTGCATTATTTTGTACATATTGCTCCGTAACCAGCCTCGAAGTAGACGACCTCTTCAAACAAAGTTAGCTTACCGTGAGCAGATGCTTGAATATACGGAAGCACAAGGTTGAATACAAAAATTGTCAGCGGTCTGTCAAGGTACCATCCTTAATGTCCGTTTGACCCATAATTATTGTCACATGTTGACTTGTGCATGATTTTTCTTTCAACTTTTACTATAGGTATTTTTACTTGTGTTATATATTACTGGATTATTAATTTTTTGTATTTTTTTTAAGCTCAATTGCATTTCTTTTTTTAATACCAGTGCACATACACAAAAAGGCGTATGGTTTGCAAACCAATTCTATATTGGTTATGTATACTTTATTAATATTTGGTATACACCAGAATTAAATATTTGGTTGCCCTAAAGTACATCATGGTACATGTCCTTTAATGCCTCTGTTCCCAATCTCTTTCTTCAATACAAATCTTTCTAATTTTGTTTAACAAAATCTTTCTTTCTTCTTTTGGTCTATTTACTTCACATCTTTTATCTCAATCTTTCTGCTTTTGTTTAACAAAATGTCTGACAATATCCCACTGGATGTTCAACTAGATATCATCCGTAGGCTACCTCCTAAGTCTATACTCCAGCTACGTACTGTTTGCAAGTTATGGAAGGCTAGTATAGATTGTGGAAGCTTCATCTTTAATTACGGTGTTCGTTGTAATGATGCGTGTTTTTTTACGCTAACATTCGATCAGGGTCACCAAGGTTTTATGTTAGGTTTAGATGAAAAGCTAATACTACGCCATTTTGTACATATTTAAGGCTTTCATCTTTGATTGCATTTGGAAATTCTAATGGTCTTTCGTGTTTTGTTTATGGTTCTAATCTAATGTCTGTTATTTGGAACCCGACAATCAAAAAATCACTTGCAATATTTGTCCCGTTTTACACGCATCAAATTGAATCTCCAAATATTTGTTTTGGCTTTGGCATCCGTCCGGACACTCTTGAACCGATGATCGTGAAGGTCTCCTATCCTGTTTTCCAAAGTGGTTTCTGGTATGTGTCTGTCTTTTCTTTGAACTCTTTACGGTGGACACGCCTTGAAAATTTCCACCCCCTCGTGAAACAATCAAATTGAAACGTAAAACTCAGGCAGTTGTGGGTCGTTTTATCTATTGGACTAGGAGTGAAAAGTTAACTAATGAGGACGGTGTTACGTACAAGATTTATATGTTGATTTCTTTTGATTTGGTAACCAGCGAATTCAAAGTTATCGACATACCACATATTTTAAAAAATGAACTCCTAGTTCCATTCTATGTTACGGATCTTGGAACTTCTCTGGTCATTTCTGGGATGATCATTGGTGAAGGTATGCCATTGTTTTGTGGATGGTTGTTGGACGTGAATGGTTGTTCCATAAGATCATTTAGAAGCCTATTCGCCATCCCTAGCCTAGTTTCGGTTCATTTGCTTAGGTTTACAAAGCATCATGCTCCAATAGTGGAAGCCTACAACGGCAATCATTTGCATCAATCTGTATTTGTGTACAACCAAGAACTTGAATTATTTGTCACCATGGGAATGTTAGGAGATGCTGGAACTTTCTACATCGCCCCATACAAAGAATCTCTTCTTTTGTTAAATCACACAGAGCGTGCTGTGTATAGTATGTGTTCTTTTGTAACTTAACATTCTATTCATCTTCCTTTAAAAGATTATCACTTTACTTGGTTAATGATATATGAAGGGCATTTTCAACAGGTATGTCGGCCTGAAGTTATTGATCATGCTTAATGGGAATGAGGCTTTGTGGTTTTAGTACGCTGTCTGTATGGGGAGGAAGCATGGAGTGGTTATCTTTTTCGTACTCGCTGAAAGTTATAAATCAAGTGGTTCTATAACTATGTAACCATTAAACTTATAATTATGTAGTACGCTTAATATGTTGTAGGTTATGTGTATGAAACGTTGTATGTCAACGTATTTACTATTTCTTGTGTTTATGTAATCTTGGCAAACAGCAGTTGTTTCCAAAAATCAATTAGGCAACTAACTGTTGTACGTAGGGCAACTTCTTTTCCCTAGCAACCGCTTTTATAAACGAAGGAGTCCTTTTAGTCGTACAATTCGTATTCTATAATCTACTAATAACTACAAGCTAGTGACTATGCACACTTGACAAAAACATATTTAACACTCCACACTAGTACAATTTAACTAGCAGTTGTCAATTTAATACGACTGGCGCATCATTTCGTTGATTTCTTCTATCACTAGCTAGGGGTGTTCATCGGTTCGGTTATCGGGTTATTCGGTTTATTCGGTTCGGTTAGTTCGGTTAATTTTTTTAAAGTATAACCGAAAACCGAACCGAACCGAATTTAAATTTGATTCAACCGAACCGAAAAGAATAACCGAAAACCGAACCCCTATAACCGAAAACCGAACCGAATAACCAGAATTACATAATTTTAATTATTTTTTATTTAATTATATATATTTTTAGCACAATTTTTTTTTAAACTTAAATCATGTTATATTTATACTAAAAAAGAGTTTTAGTGATTTTTTTCATATATATACATAGAAAAAATATATATTTTATATGAATTTGGTTTTCGGTTCAGTTTTCGGTTTTCATTGCCAAAACCATATCCAAACCGATAATCAAATATTTAGTTCGGTTCGGTTCTGTTTTGACCAATTCGGTTCGGTTATGAATTTGGTTCAGTTATTTTCGGTTTGGTTCGGTTTCGGTTTTCGGTTACTGTGGATATTACCCAATCCGTGAACACCCCTATCACTAGCAGTAGTTAACATAGCTAGCAGTTGTTAGTTTACTACTAGCAGTTGTAACTATACAACCAACTCAGTTTTACTTGGAGTAGTAAAAATAAATACCGGTTGTAAAACTAACTACCAGTTGTAAGTATACAACCAATTCGTTTTATGTTTTGAGATTTTTAATGTAAGTAACTGAGCATAAAAGCAGTGCAGTTTTTTTTTATGTTTACAAATGTCTCATATAGCTCAAAATAATCAACTCAAATGAATTTAACTGTACACATCATTTCGTTGAGGTCTTCTATCAGTGGCAGTAGTAAAATTAACAAGTACATGAGACTATACTACTAGCAGCTGTACTAGTAGATTTTCTCTCCTTTTTGGTATTTGGATAACGCTTATCCACAATTATAAACACTTTGAATTTAACTACTCGACCTTTTAATTCGCAAATACCATTTATTTGTACCTTAGGGACTCTTTGAATATCAATTATTTAAACCACACACACAAAGCTGATTTTTGCGTCCAAAATATGTAACTTTCCATTAAAAAACGGCTACATTATTAAAGTTTACATACGCACTATTCCTTCTTTCTTTTCAACAAGCCCATATGCCACTTCACTTATTCTATATGTCCTCGACACAAACAACATGTTACAAGCTAGAGTTGGTGTTAGAGGGTGTCTGCATCATCCAAAGATGTACGAGATAACTTGTCGTCGTAGTAACCACATGAACTCTACACTTTTCATACAATCTCCAACTCGTGACCAGTGTTTCATTCCATTCAACGTCCTCTATATCGGGCTCAAACATGCACTTCATCCCATACCACTTATCAACTCCTAGGTAACCTACGGCCCGCCCTATCTCATAGCCAATTTTAACGCACTTCCAAACAGTTTCCAAATCTTTTCTGTCTATAATATGTAGCAACTGACCCAAGCTGTTAAATGTAGTTTCGACCCTGTCAGACCTCGTGATGTTAATTATAGTGCCACCATTTGTCAAGTTAACTTTAAGTGCAGGATATTTTATTGTCGGATGAAGTGCACCCAACCTTTGTCCGGTCGTATCAAGCACAATCAAACTATTTAACCTTTCATTCCTTTGGTTTCGATCAATCCTATGCCTCTTTAACTGATCCTGCTCTAAATCATCAACAACTCTTTTGGAACTTCCTTCATCTCTCTCACCTGTACCTTTGTTCATAGGAGTGAACTTATCAGTCCTCATTCTACACTTTTCAAACATTTCTTTCACTTTATCATAAGTTAGCCTCCGCAAGACATTTAGTTTATGCCCTCCCATGTTCTTCAAGTACTCACACATGAAGAGTTTATGTTTTTTCTTCGTTGGTGGCTTTCGCATCCTTTCTTGTGCTCTTTTTTAACTGAAGAATTTTTGCCTTTCTTCCACTATTTGATCAAGAGCTTCTTTTGCCTGTTCACATGTTAAGCTTTCAATTTCTTTGTTCTGCATCCTACATGCTAGTATCTCATCGGCTTCAGCTGTTGACCTAACATAATGCCAATGTTCCAACGCAGCTTGTTGTCTAGCTACAACATTCGCCTTTCTTTTCCTTTTAACCCTTGCTCTGTCTTTTGCATTGGGAGAACCTAGCGGGGTTTTTTCATCCGTTGCTTTTTCACTTACATTGTCAGCCGCAATCTTAGCAGCTAATTCTGCATCGGTTTGAAAGACTTTGTCATCTTTATTTTTTCTGTTAAAAGTAATCCTGCAACTTACCAGCTATGTCGTTATCAGACTTCTTTTCGACTTTTTTAGATAAAGCGTTTTCGTTGGGTCCTTCAACCAACAGATGCTTTCCTATAATAGAAGCAGCGACATTTGAATCAGTAGAAATTTTAGCTTGCATACCACTTGCTCCTATCATTGTAGCTCGTCTTTCATTTGGCATTGCGCTCTTCAAACATGCTAGCCCAAGTGCTGCGGTCCCAAGCTTTTTGCTTTCATCACCTCTGTCTATCATTACAGCTACTTCAACACTTGTATGCACGTCAGTAGCATTAGTAACAACTTCAGCTGGCATAGTTTCCACACTAAGTAATTCACTTTGAACTGTAGCACCAGCAGAAACATATGTACAAGCAGCAGTACCTTTGTTCAAAATTGTTGTGGGTGCATTATGACCTTGTTCATTGACAGCGTTTGTTTGAGTGACATTTGTTTGAGTTGTATTGGAAGTGGTTGCAACATTTTTTGCAGCGGTGGTTGCAGCGACACTAGCAGTGGTTTCAGCTTGACCATTTCCACCTGCATCCGCACTCTCTTTCACCATT
This sequence comes from Chrysanthemum lavandulifolium, assembly GCA_022545495.1. NCBI lineage: Eukaryota > Viridiplantae > Streptophyta > Magnoliopsida > Asterales > Asteraceae > Chrysanthemum > Chrysanthemum lavandulifolium. The sequence continues at coordinate 156,661,012 of CM040240.1, forward strand.
GTGTTTTCTGTTGTCACAACATCAGTCATACGCCCAACAAGATCTTTCACAACATCATTACTGAATGGCAATTCACTGCTTCTAGTCACATGAGTACCATTAGTAACAGATTGAGGTTCACTAGTTTCACCAGGAGGAGACTCCTCATTTCTACTTGAAGTGAAATATTTATGAATCACAGCAGTAACATCTGCATTAATATCGTCATGTTCAACTGTTTCTTTTTATGTTCCTGTTGCAACGTCAGAAAAACATATAGAAGCATCACTTAATTCTGACAAAATCTTTGGTTTTGTTGAACAAGCAGCAGAATTATCTGTCTTGGCAAAGCAGATCTGAGTTCCCAGTTTGTCGTCCGCTAGACTGCTTAGCATTCTGAAAGAAAACATCTTCACAACTGCAAAGGCAAGGTGTAATTAAGGACTAGTCAAGGCAAGTGACAACCATGCATGTACACATCAACATAAGTAAGAAGAGTAGTGACATTAATACCGATTTTGGAATGAAAAGAGGCAACGACATCTTGAGCGATCTTTTAGTTTGAACTCATTCTCATTGCATTAGCATCCTCGTCAAGCATCCACATCCATCCCGATCTTTACACGATTACGGACTAGTCAATGCAAGTGACAACCACGCATTTACATATGAACATACTTAAGAAGTATAAGGACACGCATACCTTCGTTTTGAATCAAAAGAGACGCTTACATCTTCAACAGTTTTACTACTTTCAAATGTCTTCTCCAGTCCAGACGTAGCCTCCCCTGAAGCATCCTCATCCATCACGGTCGTGCCATACAAGTACTGACTAGTCACAACGACCGACAACAAAGCTTTTACATACGAACATACTTAGGAAATGTAATGACACACATACCTTTGTTCGGACTCAAATGAGGCACCGACATTGTGAACAGTTGTATTAGTTTCGACGGTCTTCTCCACTACATTCGGCGCCTCCCCTGAACCATCCACATCAGTCACGGGCGCTCTGTACAATTTCGGACTATTCAAGGCAAGCAAAAACTATGCATTTACATATGAACATGCTTAAGAAATGTAATGACAAGCATACCTTTGTTGTGGCTCAAATGAGGCACCAACATCGTGATCACTTGTATTAATTTCGACGGACTTTTCAACTGCAACAAAGCCTCCCCTGAACCGTCCACATACATATCAACTGAAAAATATGCATTCTGTTCATTACGTCTCCCCTGCTTGGTAGTATCCTCCGCATGATCACCACTTGCTTCTTCCAAAGATGACTCAACTACCTGATGTTTTCGAACCTTCACCAAACGTTTTAATTTTGCGGTACCTGCCTTTTTCTTCTCCAACCGCTTAACCTTCCTATTCAAATATTTTATATCCGCATCTTGTCTTGAAGTTTTCTTTCTTAATTCACATACATTTACATAGTTGATCACACTTTTCCACCGGTTTATTTAATATCGGACCGTTGTCCGACTTCCAATTGTGTTAACTCTTGACCGAGGTGAATCTTGAGTGTGCAGACCTCATCTCTTGCCTACCATGAGCGTAAAGATCCCATATTTTCCGCTTGGGTGGGTTCATCATCGAACTTGTTCCACCGAAATTGATTCGGTGAAGTTCCTTTGGGTTGGGATGTTGAAGCCAAACGTCCGGGTGTGTTTTGGGATTGAGAGGGACTTCCGATCCTTCCCCAATCTCGAGGCAGCACCATGTGTGGGAACAATGGTGTTAGTGTCCCATCAAAATTATTGCCCTGTCTTCTCATGTGACTCAAAAGTTTTGAGTGTGACAACGGCATGCCAAGTTTTGAATGTTTGGGTGGTGTCTCAAAACGGTTGTCAAATAGCGCTTGTAAAACCTTGGATAAATATAATATTTTGCATGCGTGTCCAACAAGTTCTTGACTAAACCATCAAATATCATTTTGGATAAATTGAATTTCTTATTAAGAGCTACACAAATCACAAAAGATGCTATGTTTGTACTAAACTCATTCCAGGAAGTTGTCTTTGGACTTAGACACTGCAATATGGTATGGATCAAGAATTTCCATTATGGGGAGAACAATGGTTTAAAAAAATTTAATTTTGTTCCTAATTCACCTCCATACCCCAAAAGTTGTAGTGTTTCAAAAATGGTATCATTATCCAAACACACAACACCGTCAACATCATCTAGGAGAAGATCTCTCCTAATTGACGCCTCAGTAATAATTATCTGCATGCCATGTACCTTAGCATGGATTTGTACTTCCTCACCAATAGTTTTAGTCTTTGCAGTAGACCAAAACTGCTTGATACAAGAAACATAGATAACAGGTTTGGCAGTGAGTGCATACCTAAGTGGGTGTGCATTCAGGAAATCTATAATTTGTTCAAACCCTGTAGCCTCCTTTAGTTTTTCCAAAAACGCAATCATGTTGTGACTTCTAGCAAAAAACTCGGGCTCCATTGTTGTTTATTTCGAAATTGATTGCAATTGAATGTTAGGTGTTTCCGAATTATGCTGTTCGTGGGTCTAAACTACGTTATGACCAAGCAGTTGTAACACTTGTAGCAGTTGTTACAATTTCTGGGCGTATTTATCCCCAATTTGTGCTGTTCTAATTATCGCTCTCTCTTTTTTTATTTTTTTAATGATAAAATACGGATTATTATTTTAATACATAAATAAGCATGCAACTCAACACGTCATCGTCTTTCAATTATCGAGACACAAAATTTCTGACTAACACATTATTAGAATTGTTGTCTCTCTTTCCATGCATCGATAAGTTGGTAAGAAGCCCAAACAAGTACACACCCACATTATGACTTTTTTAACTAAATACTTTGTTAGTGCAAATATTACGATATTTAATCTATACATTCTCATTTGTTTTGTTGATGACAAACATGTAACTTGTAATACATAACGTAAAATGTATAAGTTACTTGTAATTATATTTTGTCTCAACATACTCTCAACACCTGTTGACGACTCAAGTCCTTGTATGCTACAACACAGGTTCGTACATGTTTGTTATGTTGCGTTATGATCAAACCCCTAACAAACCATTAAACATGTTTATAAAACACTTAAGTAAACATAATAAATGTGTTGGGTAAAACCCATGACCCAAGACCCATACCCATTTGACTAGATGCGTTGCATCTATTAGATACATTGTATCTAATGAAATACCCATGGACCAACCCATAACCCATGACCCAAAACCCATGGGAAAAAAGGAGCGTCCTACGGATCCCTCAAAGTGCCCACGGATCCCTGGAATTACAAGGGCCAGATCCCTCCAGAAGGGATCCTTGGGGCAGAACATGGTTTTGGTCTTTTTGCCTATAAATAGCAAGCCACTTCTTACCATTTCTTCACACCTTCACACATAGTTTCTCTCCACCATTTCTAGGATATTTAGATAATTAGGAAACATGTAAACAACCCACATCTCATATGATCATAATGCTTCTAACTTTCATTTGTTGTAAGCATACTCCCGAAGTGATCCTCCAAAGCAAGCTTAGAGATGTTGCATCCTTACCTACTGAAGTGATCACCCATCACAAGATACAAGCACATGAAGATCTTCTACAACAAGATTGGGAAACTTGTCATCTTCATTCATAGAAGACTAACTACATCATGCTTTGTGTTCTTGATGTTTAGTTTAGGATTTCATATCCATTAGACACATTGTCTTGGATAATGTCTAATATCATATTCTTGTATCTATGACTAGACTAGATGGTTTATGTGTTTGTGCCATAAAATATAAGGTTTGTTATGTTGGGCCACAAAACATAACGGGTATCATAGATATGTTATATATCTATGACTAGACTAGATGGTTTATGTGTTTGTGCCATAAAACACAAGGTTTGTTATGTTGGGCCACAAAACATAATGGGTGTTATAGATGTGTCAAAGGCATTAGCGAAGAGTGTCGAAGATCCGTGTTGAAGGCATTAGTGAAAGGTGCTGAAGGATCGTGTCAATGGCATTAGTGAAAGATGCCTAGGGTGTACATTCGATATGGTGTGTTTCGATGTACAAGATAGAGTAGTATTGGATCCAAGGATATTTATATCCTTGATGGTGTTGTAATAAGGAGTTGGTCTCCTTTGGGGTATAGGTGTTGTGTTGGGTAGTAGTTCCTCCTTTGTAATAGAACTCGGTACTTAGCCTAGTACCGGATAAAGGGTAGGCGACGTTGTGGTAGGTGTGGTTCACCTTGGTGAAAAGAACCCGGTGGTTAGCCTAGTACCGGAAAAAGAGTAGGCGACGTTGTGAAGGTTTCTCCGCCATAAGGAGTTGGTGTCGTGTAGTGATTACGAACTCTCGAGTAGGTGACTCGGGGAGTGGAGTAGGTCAAAGAAGGTGTCCTTGTAGCCGAACCACTATAAATCCTCGTGTTGGTTTGTCTATCCTTTTACTTATCGCTTTACGTTTATTCTTGCATTACATTATTTATTTTCTATGTGGTTGATGTCTATGTTTGTGATGCATACTTGGTCTTTTATATAGTCATAAAATATATTTAACACTTTACATATTATGACACTCTTGATCAAGAAAAAGTAACCGGACTAATAATGGTGAAACTTGATTTATAATGAACCATTAATCTTATGGAATCTTATGTGATATTAAGGGTTGGCCTTACATGCCAGAATGCGTTAAATGCATCCTCGCGTCGAGATTAGCAAATGCAATGGTTTATACTATATTTGATACAAAAGTTTTAAGTTTGAAACGAAACGTATTCACCCCCCTCTACGTTTTCACAATTGGTATCAGAGCGGGTTGGCTCTAGTTTTTAAAACAAATGGTTTTCAAAACGTGTAAGGTCCTTGTATCAAACTTTTGGTGAAGTCAAGCATAATATGAAAAGTGTTTTGTTGATTTTTTTTTCTCTTCGAAGTTTTGTTGTTAGATATCTTGTTAATCAAGCTTGAATAAAGGTAAAATGGATAATATAACTTCACTAAAAAGTCTAGAAAGGTTAAAACTTTTCGTCTCGGTCAAAACATGCATTTTGTAATTACGTGTCGATCCGCGGATCCCTCGGGTTAGATTGGACGGATCCTCAAGCAAGGGATCCGTGGTACGAAGACGCTTTTGTGCGAATTTCAAAATTCATAACTAATTAACCATAAGTCGTTAGAAGTCGTGCCACCTATCGCTTTAAAGGTATTTGAGTCTAATTTCATTTAAAAATGATTTCATAAACTGATTCAAAACAAAATTTACAGAATCATTGATTTATAATAGAAAGTCATTTTATGGGCATAACTTTTGCCCAAACTTTTGATCTAATTGGAGACGGATGTTTTCGTCTTTGAATAACAATGTGTCCTCTTTTGAAATTAAGGTTTTGATCATATTTATAAAAGAAACTAATCAAGCTTGGTATACATGTTTATATTTAACACAAAGCGATGAAAAGAACTTTCGTATGCTATGCTAAATGATAAATTGTCTTTCTTGCATTACTTGATTATTTGCTTTTCTCAAATAGCTTTTGTGCTTGTTTGATTGAATAACATATGTGGTTTCCTTACCTTGCTATTCATTCTCTTGCTTGTTGATTTAGTAATGTTCTAGTAATCAATGTGCTATTTGGAGTGTTTGGGATAACATCTAAGTTGTGTAGAAAATGTTAGTTTAAATACTTAGATAAGTCATATAAGTTGAAAAAATGTTTAAAACATGTAATACACTAAATGGCTTTTTATGTGCTTGTATGATTTCTTGATTTCATATTTTCTTGTATCGTTTTCTAAAAACAACAAGAATGTACATCGGATCATAACCTACACTTGTGTTGATGATGTACTCTTACGTTTTCCTTTTCATGATCGCTTTCCAAGCTTCATAGTAGGATTGACAACTTTATTATTTCATCCGATATACTCAAGTAAATTATTTTGCAACGCAAATATAATTGTTCATATCCGAAAGTCCAAACTCGAGCTTTCCAACAACATATGTTGAACTAGCTCATCCAACCATTTTTTTGTTCACCATATGGACTATTTTTTTTAACATGACACCTTCGTCACCTTAGTTGTTTCAAGTATAATATTAATAAAAACGAAGCAAAGTATCATCATTATTACTCTTCGATAGGCCATTGTAGGAATATAAATTTTCCTAACTCGAGAATGAATCTTGGAGAATTTATTGCACTAGAAACTCAATTTGACCTAACGGTTGAATTGCTTCTTTGATAGAAGATGGGTATGTGAAATCGCCCGTAAAAATGGTCGTGTTTAGCCGTAATTGAGCACCACTAGTAATAGTCTCATATTCATTCTCTCACTTTAGAAATTTATACTCCTATGTTTTCCTAAAGTAAGTTTACAATGGAAATACTTTGCATTGTCTTAGGATTACTAATCAAACAAGTTGTAAAATTAATTTTCTTTAGTTAATCACAACCACTTGCCTCATCAAGCGATTATCTTGCTTTGATCGAGAAGAGCTACATGACTTCATGGACGAAGCTCATTGTATGCTAATCACCATCCATAATGACTAGATTGTCCTAAACTAGCACCTCACAACTCTTTTGTCTTGAACACCATCATGTGCTCTTTTCTTTCTAGACACATACCTTGCATGTCATTGTTAGTGTAAATGATTTACTAATCTAGACCGTAAATCTATTTTGGGCTTCTTGAATAGTTCTTGTTAAGTTTGCTAAACATTTGTGTCATTTGTGAGCTCGATCTCATTTGATTGCCTATATGTTATCTCTACATGCTCTCCTTGCTTTTCTTAATGTGTATACATGTATACTTGCTGTAGAAATCATTAGTTTCATAATTCGAAACATTGAGCAAAATTCTGAAACTATTCTGTTAAGAAAATCTGTCTTTGACGCCGGATCCCTTAGATATAACTAGACGGATCCCTCAAGTGAAGGATCCGTGGGATCCGGGTGGACATCAGTTCCTTAGCCTCCTTGCATCAATCCAACATTCTAGACCTTATTGGACTAGTTAAACATGCTACATTAGGATCACTTAAACTTTCCTTAGGCTCAGTTGATATCACATTCACTCATGGATGATTTAGGATCACATTCAAAGTATTTTTGATTTATCATTACTTCAAAACTCACTATATTTCTGCTCCAATGTTTGCACATTGTTCCTCTCATCTCAAAACACCTAGTTTGATATTTCTCTCAATTTGAACAAATTGATTTTAGTCATCCTTACCTCAAAATAGGCCAAAACTAGTTTTAATTTCTTATGATTTTAAGGAATTTTCAAATCTCTTTAGTCATCATATGATCTCTAGGATCATTTAACACCACTTGACACTCTCAAATTTCTTAGTGTCATCCTTGATCATTCACCGGTGCTCATAAAGCCCCATTTTTCATAAAAGGCAATCATTAGCTACCATCAATCATTCTCTCTTGATCATTTAAGTCCATCTTCATATAAGACACTTAATAGACTGAGTAACTTAGGATATGTAGGTGCTAGACCTTGCTAGAACCCAATCACCTCTTTTCACCTCATCATTAGCCGGATCCCTAGACTTGTTAGCCGGATCCTCTAGTGAGGAACCGGAGGAACCGTGGAACAAGGGTACATTATTTCTTTAGATAATCATTTCAAATTTCATTTTTCCACACAAGTGCTTGTTCAACACTTAGGATTATTAGTTTCTTATATGTTTATAAATGAGTTGCATTTATATGATTCTTTACGTGTTCTTTCTTTTCGTTTCATGATTTTATGTAAACAATTTATCCATTTGTATAAATGTTTTCCTTTTGTACTAACTATTTTGGATTCTTGTAGGATGACAATGATCGATTTCATCATCAAGTCAAGTTGTGCTCATTCGCACATTTTTTATTCCTAATCTTGCATCATCCTAACCATTTTACTCCACTTTTATCACTACTCACAAAGTCATCATGTATACCACCTCTATTGAGTCATCAACCAAGTCAAAGATTCACCTTGATACCTTTCATCACCTCTATCACAACTTCCATACCTCTAAGTCATAATGATGATTTCTATCATTATCACCGTGTCCAAAGGTCTAGTTTATGAACTACGTGATAAAGTATGTCTCATGTTCTACCACATCCTATTTGTGTCAACCACATCCTATAAGTGTCTCACTACCACTACAATTCATGGTCGCTCAACCATCCTTCACAAACATCTATGTTGTCAAAAGCCAAGTGAATTTCGTAATGAAATGCGTCTCATCCCTAAGCACATTTTTTTTCTTACCTTGAACAAACCTTACAACCTCTAAACCAACCATGATGATGCAAGTAGTAGGATTATTCTCTTTTGACACTAATCCTTTCTTTGTAGGTTCATATATATACACTTTGATGTGTATGGGATTCTCGCTCATTTATGGATGAAATTTTACACTAATTTTTTGTAGGTTCTTCTTGACGCCCTCGAGCTAGGGGAGCTTCCGTCGAGCATTTATAAAGTGCATCATATGACTTACTCGTACAAGGACTAATATAATTTTGCACTAACTTTTGTTTTGTAGATTTTCAAAACACACTAGGAGAACTTGACGCCTCAATAAAGGGAGTTTTTCGTCAAAGCAAAACATTGCAAATTTTGCAATAATTTCGTCTTAGCCTTCAAAAAAAAACTTGACGCCTGATAACATCAAATAGTCCTGAGTTTCTAAGCATTAATTCCCCTTTATCATCACATTTTGAATATATTATTAGTAAAACATCCTTATTCTTTGTTATTTCATTTCAGGACGCATTGGAAGCAAGGAAGCTGCAATTGGATGTTTTCAAGACATATTATCTTAATTACGACGTAACCAAGTGACGCAGTTACGACGCAACTAAAGATTTCGATGACTACGATAATCCTCTCGATCGAGTTACCAGAATAACTAATAACCAAAACTACGACGTAGTCTCAGCTTAAGCTACGCCGTAATTATGATTTACACTGGAATTTAGTAGCTACGGCGTAACACCGAACTAAGTTACGCCGTAGCAAATGGATAAAGCCGAAGATTGAAGAAAGTTACTACGTAACTACCTTATTAGGTTACGCCGTAACTATTTTGAAGCCTATAAATACTTGATGATTTCATCAAGATTAGATATCTCTCCTTTCCCAAACCTTCTAGGGTTTGGGAGATCAAACACGAAGAAGAAGCATGGTTTAGGAGCATGAATAACGAAGTTCTCGCCTAAGATTTCCTTTGTATTCGAGTTTGGATTCCTTTTATATTTTTCTAGATCTTATATTATGAATTCATGTTATTAATTAAAAGTTTGCATTTATGTTATTGTTTTTCTCTATAATTCTTTATAGACATTTGCTAGTCTTTTCATAGAACGCTAGCCTTAGTAGTGTTATAAGCTTGGTAGTATCTAAAGGGCTGGGAGATATGACCAACTGACCTCAGACTGATAGATAGCGAAGTATGGGAGGAATTGGCCATAGTACGACCACTCTTCCTGTGAGAATCGACCAAAGGATCACTTATCAAGTGGAGGTACTTAAGAGGTTAGGGGGAATCTAAGTTCCTAACGGCCGGGTTCCCACCGTCTAGATCTTGTAGATATGGTGCTTAATGACTGCTATTAGGTTGCCGAATGATCCCGGGTGACCTGCTCATCTTGGTGAGGAACCTAAGAACCATAGGCCATGACGAATCGACCAAAGGAGCCTGGTGATAATTAACCACTATATTGAATCTTAGTATAGGGATTCAATTCATATTTGTTTTCTTTATTAAGCTTCGTTTATCTTTCTATTTCACCTAAATTTCTGGTGTCTGTGTAAGTAGAATAATTGCTCACCTAAGAATTACATCAGTTTTGTCTACCCATATATTACCTATGTTTTATCTAATCATCTTTGTTCTTTCAAGGTCACAGCTCTCTTGGGACGATACTCGGATTTACCTAAGGCTTTACTACATCTGATCGGGTACTCTGCCCGTTAGTATGTGTCTATCCTAAGTTATTCAAGTTTTATAAATATTAAAAGCAGGATGAAATAGCACATCAACGCCTTTAACAAGGGGGATCAACCCTCAAGGGGGAGCATGCACACATTCATTCTTCAAAATTCGTTTATGTTTCAACAAAAGGGAGATTTCTTTCTCATCATATATTTTTCCTTTTTCTTTTCTTCTTAACACTAACCTTGATGTAGGTTAAGCCTCAAAAATTTGATCCATTGAGGCGTTGGCAATAATGTTTATAATTCAAATGATCTTTCTATTTTTTTTTTATGATTCTCTAGGTTAATCTTAAAGGCGAGATCACCACCTTTTTAAAACTTGCAAGCTCAAGGTTATGAGTTGCTAAGCTTTGTCATTAGTGTTTCGTGTTGAAGGTATTGGCGTGGTGTGCCAATTGGAGCAATAAGGTATTTTCATTTTAACTTCACTAGGGATGATGCAAACTCGCCATTCTTGGGAGAAATGAAGTTTAAAGGACACACCCTTTTTGTTTCGACAAAAAGGGGAGAAGAGTGTAAATGAAGAAGGTAATGTACAGGAAGTACGAACATAAGTAACTTTGACATTTTACCTATCTATTACGTTTACATATATTTTGTGATCATCAAAAAGGGGGATATTGTTAGTGCAAATATTACGATATTTAATCTATACATTCTCATTTGTTTTGTTGATGACAAACATGTAACTTGTAATACATAACGTAAAATGTATAAGTTACTTGTAATTATATTTTGTCTCAACATACTCTCAACACCTCTCGACGACTCAAGTCCTTGTATGCTACAACACAGGTTTGTACATGTTTGTTATGTTGCGTTATGATCAAACCCTAACAAACCATTAAACATGGTTATAAAACACTTAAGTAAACATAAGTAAATGTGTTGGGTAAAACCCATGACCCAAGACCCATACCCATTTGACTAGATGCATTGCATCTAATGAAATACCCATGGACCAACCCATAACCCATGACCCATGACCCAAAACCCATGGGCAAAAGGGAGCGTCCTACGGATCCCTCAAAGTGCCCACGGATCCTTGAATTACAAGGGCGGATCCTCCGAAGGATCCTTGGGCGTAACATGGTTTTGGTCTTTTGCCTATAAATAGCAAGCCACTTCTTACCATTTCTTCACACCTTCACACATAGTTTCTCTCCACCATTTCTAGGATATTTAGATAATTAGGAAACATGTAAACCACCCACATCTCATATGATCATAATGCTTCTAACTTTCATTTGTTGTAAGCATACTCCCGAAGTGATCCTTTAAAGCAAGCTTAGAGATCTTGCATCCTTACCTACTAAAGTGATCACCCATCACAAGATACAAGCACATGAAGATCTTCTACAACAAGCTTGGGAAACTTGTCATTTCATTCATAGAAGACTAACTACATCATGCTTTGTGTTCTTGATGTTTAGTTTAGGATTTCATATCCATTAGACACATTGTATTGGATAATGTCTAGTATCATATTCTTTTATCTATGACTAGACTAGATGGTTTATGTGTTTGTGCCATAAAATACAAGGTTTGTTATGTTGGGCCACAAAACATAACGGGTATCATAAATATGGTATATATCTATGACTAGACTAGATGGTTTATATGTGTGTGCCATAAAACATAAGGTTTGTTATGTTGGGCCACAAAACATAACGGGTGTCATAGATGTGTCAAAGGCATTAGTGAAGAGTGCCGAAGATCCGTGTTGAAGGCATTAGTGAAAGGTACTGAAGGATCGTGTCAATGGCATTAGTGAAAGATTCCTAGGGTGTACATTTGATATGGTGTGTTTCGATGTACAAGATAGAGTAGTATTGGATCCAAGGATATTGATATCCTTGATGGTGTTGTAATAAGGAGTTGGTCTCCTTTGGGGTATAGGTGTTGTGTTGGGTAGTAGTTCCTCCTTTGTATTGGAACTCGGTACTTAGCCTTGTACCGGATAAAGGGTAGGCGACGTTGTGGTAGGTGTTGTTCACCTTGGTGAAAAGAACCCGGTGGTTAGCCTAGTACCGGAAAAAGAGTAGGCAACGTTGTGAAGGCTTTTCCGCCATAAGGAGTTGGTGTCGTAGTGATTACGAACTCTCGAGTAGGTGACTCGGGAGTGAACTAGGCAAGGAAGGTGTCCTTGTAGCCGAACCACTATAAATCCTCGTGTTGGTTTGTCTATCCTTTTACTTATCGCTTACGTTTATTCTTGCATTACATTGTTTATTTTCTATATGGTTGATGTCTATGTTTGTGATGCATACTTGGTCTTTCATATAGTCATATATTTAACACTTTACATATTATGACACGCTTGATCAAGAAAAAGAAACCGGACTAATAATGGTGAAACTCGATTTATAATGAACCAGTAATCTTGCGGAATCTTATGTGATATTAAGTGTTTGGCCTTACATGCCGTAATGTGTTAAATGCATCCTCGCGTCGAGATTAGCAAATGCAATGGTTTATAATATATTTGATACAAAAGTTTTAAGTTTGAAACGGGAACGTATTCACCCCCCCCCTCTATGTTTTCACATACTTGTTTTTTTGGTATATGTAAATCGGTCATTACTTTAGTAGTAAGTTTCTTTTTCTTTTTTTCTTTTTATTTTTATTTTTGTAACGTGACTTACTATATCGCACACAATTGAACAACTACGCAAAATAATACATACTAGTAACATTCCACAAATATATACAACTAACATAAAAGGGATCAAATCTATAGGTTAACATAACATAGACAGAGTATACAAGATGAGATAAGTGACTCAAAAATATAACAATGATCCCCTAACAAACAAAAGCCACCAGCTCCAATCTAAGAAATACATAGCACATCAAATCTCCATTGACTCCAACTTTTCGATGAAACCATTCGGTCTTTAACACGATCATGTTTCTTAAACAAAGAAAAAGTAGTTTGGAACTCTCACCGATCCTCATTTGCATCCTTAGGAGGTGATTAATATTTTGCCAAAGAACAATCCAAACCGCATAGAAGCTCGACTTCGCTATCATTAACTGTCTCACGGTTGACACGGACCCTAATTTCAACTTTCCTCCTATGATATGCTTCTTCACGTAAAGCAACATCCGTTCATCCCTATAGTACGCGATCGTAATATCTTTTAACAAATGTGAACCTCCAACAATTTGTAATTCATCACATATAACCATGCCAAGAGACATTGTTAGACTAAACAATTTTGGGACACTTGTTATGTTTGTTTTTCTAAGAGTCTCACTAATAGAGATAAAAAAGTCTTTTAGTTACATATATAATCGAAAAGCAACCGTTAGCGTCATACATTATCGAGACACAAAAATCTTGACAAAAAGTTATGACATTTGTCATTTCCCATGGACAAGTGGATCACAACCCCAAATAGGTACCCAACCACAATTTGTTTTTCACAGTACCTTCATTTTTTTAAAACTATTTTTATGACGAGTTTGCTATCTCATAGCTAGAAAATGGTACTTTGGGCAACTAAATAGTGTACACATGGCAATCAAGCATAAAGACTTGTAGTCAAGTGGTGATGTATGCAAAATGGGGTGGTGGTTGAATTTTTTTAATTTGCATTCAGTCAAATTTTATTAGTAATACATGTACTCAAGTGGTAACTAGTTGAATTTATTACTTATTGAGTTAATGAGGTTTGTCTCATACGCAAACCGTTTTTTTGGGCAACTAGTTACAGTTTTTTTGGGCAACTAGTTACAAACGTTGGGCAAATATTTTAGCTAGCTGGCCAACTATTTGTGGCACACAGGACAACTAATATTTTACATTTGACATGTATAATTCTTTCTACATTTGCCAACTGTAATAATGTAGTGCACTTAATGTCTGTACCATGTGCATATGTAAGTGTTTATTTTAATTCTTTTAACCGTGTAAATATTCAAACTAAATGCTGCCTTGATTAATAAAACGATAAATTCAAAGTGTTTATAATTGAGTCAATATAATTGCCTAGTTGTTATTACCTTCGACTACATTTATTCTATGATGGAACAAAACTATTTTATAGACCATCACTTATTCTAAAATCATCAACATGTTAACTTTGACGTAAACACATAACGACTTCAGGTTATCAGATGTGTAGAGTTACATTGATTTGAGTGGATTACTTCGAACTTTATGTTACATTCCTAAACGTAAAAAAAATACGACACTACTTTTATGCTCGATTACTTAAATAAAATATCTGAAATTATAAAATGAATTGGTTGTATACATACAACTGTTACTCTATAGTTATTTTTACTACCGCTAGTTATTTTGAATACTACTAAAATTGAGTTGGTTGTATACTTACAACTGCTGGTTATATTAACTACTGCTAGTGATAGAAGACATGAACGAAATGATGACACGTTTTTAAGAGTAAATTTTCTACTTTACACCAACTTTTGTACTTTACTACAACTGCTAGTAGGTCATGCTTATTGTGTTGTACGTCAATCCAACTTATTTACTGTTTTAATAGTAAATTTTGCAGTGGGATGCTCATTATTTGGTAAAGTAGAGCAACTTGTTTAGTGGGCCACTTGTTTAGTTAATTTTCCATTCTATTTCGTTCCGCATGCAACCTTTTTATGTTGTAATAATATACTCGGATTCGAGTTGCTTAGCATTCTAGGATGCAATTGGGCAGTTTCTTTTGGACTATAAGGTCACCCTCTAATTTGCAATCTGGACATCTAAATGCCATATTTGGGCAATACGTCATGTACTATCGGGCAACCATAATTCATAACTATATCACCATAAATGCTAGACTTAACAGCATAAATCTAACAACACTAAGTTAGGCTTAGAAGCACTATCTCATGGTTGGCACCAGAAACTCAATTGCCACTGCTAGTTTTTCATTCATATTTTTTTAAAGGCAACAAACATTCATAAAATTGCAACCATACATCTAATTATCCGACCTAAAAACAAAAAATGAAAAATTAGAAAAGAAGTAAAACAACAAAAACCCCCAAAAAAAATTAAAAAAAAACACACGAAAAACGAACCACAATCATCGTAAACTGCTCCACCCACCCCATTTCAAACCAAGTTGTTAGAACAAGAGCTCTCTTCCCTGCTTTCCTTCATTTCTTTCCTGGCTTTGAGTTGTTGAAACAAAATTTCAAGCCGGCTAATCCTTTTCAGATCATAAGGGTCTTCAAACCCATGTTGTTGCTCCTCCCGGTTTTCTTTGCACTACCACATTTATCCGCTCCACCCGATTTTCTCTTGATCTACCCTCGCTTTGAGCCACCTCTGCATCCTGTTGATTATTCTCTTCATCTCCATCCTCCTCATCATCTTCATCTTCTTCATCCTCCTCTAGATCATTCATTCCATAAACCTCATTCCAGTAAAAGTCTTTTGTATGGAGCCAGTTCAAAATAATTTTCCTCATCCTCGTATCTACCTCCCTATAGGACCCAAATTCTGAAATGGGTTCCTCCCCGAAAGCATCAATAACCACGTCAAACAACAAATAGTTGTTTAATACAAACGCGTACTCTTCTACATCATTTTGAAAGTAACCATTTGCAGCCATTGATGTGGTAATTTTTGTAAGGGAATACATGTTATGTGTGTCTGTTTTTGGTATACAATCGATAGCTATAAAGAGGTTGTAGAGGTAAATGGACGTTTTTTTTTTTTTTTTTTTTTTTTTTTTTTAATTTTCGGGTTAAGGGTTATCCAACTATTGTAGGTAGATGGACGGTTTCCAAGACTTTGGACGGGAAAAGGGACCAAAAGCGCCCAAAAAAAAATAAAACATGAATAAAGCTTTATCCAAAAGCTTGGCAATACTTGATGAAAGAACTAGTTGTACGCATGATTTGTAGCCAAAATAAAGTGAGAAAGTAAATATTATTATTGGATTGGTGATTATGGTTTGAATTAATAATAAACTGAACACGAGGGTAAACAATCGGGTTCATTAATTTTAAGTCGAGGGATTAATTGTTTGCCCGTTGCTCGATAATAAATAGTACCTCTTTTGTTGCGACTAGATATTCACTCGACTTGGAGCAACTTAAAGTATAAAAAAAGTATAACAATTGTTGAATTACTACTTGTAAAAACAATTCTTGTTAGATTTTGTTAATAACGAAATAAGTAATTTATAAGTGTTCGTGCCACAATTTTTGGATAAAAAAAGGAACAAGCGAGGCCTAATGAACTATTCGACACATGGCACCGATAATTCGTTTTGGTTTATCGTCAGTCCACATTTTTAGATGTAATATGGGCAACTAATTTTGTATTTGGGCTACCAAGTTAGTACTTTAGGCAACCTTTACATATTTAAAGAATATATTGTACAATGGGTCCTTAGCATTTATTGGTACTTTGGCCCACACTTTTAGATGTACTCTGGGCAACAACTTTTAGTGTCATGTGAGAACTTAATTTGTACCGCAGGCCAAGCTCCTAGACACAATCTGGGAAACTATAGGACATACTTGGTCAATATGTCTTGTACGTTGGGAAACCTTAATTCATATGCATATCATCATATATATACCTTGCGACACACTATTAATGTTTATAGCTTTACACCAAATATAACCACACCCTAGTTTCCATGTGCTTATTTACTTCACTCAACACATAACAACAGAAAAAGTTAATCAAAACAAAATAACATCATCAAAAAATGAACTCTGTTGCGAAATGCAAGGTGTTTATGCGGTATGAAGATCTTGTGTGTGGTGTTTTAGTCCCAGTTGACATTAATTTTTCGATTCTTGTGCGGTACATCAAGAAAAAGTTCAAAGTTAATGATGTAAACGTGATAAGTCTAACATATAACATAGCCTCAACCACAACGAACATACTTGACGACGATGACTTGGATTTTTTCAAAAGTATAGTTGATGGGTCGCAATCAGAGGTGCAAACCATATGCATCAACCAAGTTAAAGAACCCATTGTGGTAACCCAGTCTTCTTGTTCCCCACATTTACATGTGGATCTTAATGATACGTTGTTACCTGAGCAAGATGCAAATATATGGCAACAAAACAACTTTACCCATATACCACCCACACCCCAACCACCACCTATTGATAGCAGACTTGAAAGTAAATATAGAGGTGTTATGAAAGTGAATGATAGATTTGATGATAAGGCAGAGTGCATATATGAGGTATCTTTGAAATGCATAAAAGAAGGGTATGAATTTTATGTTCATAAACCGTGTACTATTAGGTAGGCAGTAAAATGCGTGCAGCCAAAATGTGATTGGCACATAAACCGTCGTAGGATTCCAAACTGTATCCAGTTTAGAATCACTGCAATTAATGACTGTCATACATGTTTCAAAATCCAGTTCAATCCAAATCATCGAAATGATGTCCTGTCTAAATTACTACTTCCCAAAATCACGGATGTTACAGCGTTTATAAGCCAAGGACATTATCCATGATCCGAATATGGAGTTGAATATAGATGTTTCATACATAAAAGCTTGGAGGGGAAACAATTGGCGGTGGAATCAACCTGTATCGTCCAAAGGCATCATTTGCGTGATTACCCTACTCTCGTCATAACCTAAAGCTCGCAAACGAGGGATCATACACACATTGAGCCAGATGATCAAAGACGTTTTAAGAACCTTTTTATATCTTTTGGTGCTGCGGTAAGCTAATTGGCTTGAATGTGTTAGGAATTGGAAAATTTCTTAGTGAAGAGTCGGTCACCCCAAATGTTATCTAGCTTAAGTTAGCTCGTAGACATGTCGTTAGTTACGTTATTTATCAGTTTATTAGTTAGTTATTAGTTTAGTTTAGCGTAGTGCAACACCGTGGAGGAAGGACGGGTCTTTACCCACTGTATCCCTGATCCACAGGCCGATAGGAGGTCGTGTATTGTGTAAGTATAAATACCCCTTCCATCCATGGAAGGGGTGGTGCTTCTCATAATCTAATATTCAACATTTGTGTAAACCTCTAGCAAGAACACCTCTCTCTCTACTTTCTCTCTCTAAAATGGAAAACATGTATTTTGATCTCCCAAGACCACCCGAATCATCTAACACAATAAAATAATGATCCTACAATTGGTACCAAAGCCAAGGTTATTGTGTCTTGTTGATTTTTGTGGTTTTTTCGTGTTATGGTTTGAAGCTGCTGTTTTTACCCTTATTTTTCGGATCTGAAATTTTTGTGTTCATTATTGTTTGTGGTAAAACAGTTTTGTATACTTGTTTTAGTATGCTTTATTGGTCAAAAACAAAAATAAAATGTCCTGTGGTCTATGTTAACATAAATCTGTCTTGTCCTAACTTTTTGTCAAGTCAGTCTTTGTTTCATTTTAGCGACGGTGTTGTTGTACCAAATCAGTGAAATATATTTTTGTGGTCAACTGGTCGTTAACGTGGTCAAAAAGGGTAATATTGAAGCGTTTTTCTGCATAAGTGTTTCTGGGTAAGTATGCAGTTGGCCGGAAAAGTAGTCGGAAAACATCGGAAAAAGCTTATTTTCATCCTAGCGAGTTGGCTATTGAGTCACTTGCTGTCGTGGCGACTTAGTCGTAGCGACTTGTCGTGGCGACTTAGTCGTAGCGACTTGTCGTGGCGACTTGTCGTGGCGACTTAGCCGTGGCGACTTAGTCGTAGCGACTTGTCGTGGCGACTTAGTCGTAGCGACTTAGGTTAGCGACTTGGCTAGCGATTTAGACAGAAAGGTAGAAGAAGAATAGACCACGACCTCAACATATATACCAAAATACCATATACCTCTCAACAGATCCGAATCAAACCTCAATGACCTCAGTAATGAACATCATTGGTCCATATAGAACGTGACTCTGTACAAACAGATTCAAATCATTCTCAACTGCCAAATCCAACTCCAATCCCAAACTACCCTAACTCATACACCATCTCAACAATCTAATCGAAATAAACTGAAAAGTTAAAATAAAAAGTAAATATTCGATCTCAGTTTTTTTTTCATCCTTTTCGTGTGGTACTACAATAGTCCAAAAATTATTTCATCACACACACGAAGGAGATAACCATCATCAATCTCAGTTGTGAAACTATGTTTCAATTACTTTCCGAATCTCATTAAGATAAAGAATAGTAACAATAATGTTACTCTCTTTTTTTCTTTGATTCATTCACATACAACACAAATAACGATTCTTAAACCTACCCGGGACCATTTTATAATGATCTTGAAGCTGTTTCCCTTGAAGGTACACCGTGTAATATCATGCTAAAAGGACATCCGTGGGTTTGAGTGCTATTTAAAAGGTGTGATTGATGATGAGATTGAGATGAGATGATAATTTATGGTCCGGATTTAGATCGTTTGATGTGATATTTTGTTATAATGATCGAATTTTTCGGATCGGTTTGGTGATAGGATAAGTGAGATGGGGCGTTATTTGTTTTGAGAGTGATATTAGGGTAAGAATGAGTCATGGTGTGTTTTATATCCCATAAAATTAGGGTAACCGGTTAACTAAGTTGTGAAGGATTGATTGTTTTCTAACCGGGCCTATAATTGAATTCCATACGGACCTCTAATTGTCTTGGATTGAGTAATTCCTTTGACGTTGGGCTTCGGTTGCAAGCGTGCACTACTATATTTGAAATGGTGAGATGGATTTGCACATCTTTGTTGACGTGATACATTCATTTTGACTATAATGAATATAAAATTGTTGTTATCCAATTTTTGTTAAAAATCATGGATACATTGTTTTATATATTGGAAAATAAGCGGAATTTTGGTCGGTTATAATATTCACTAATGATATTGCATATTCACGTCTTGTGCTTTAATTTGAGAAAATGATGGGCTTCTCAAGATTTGGAATTTATGAGATTTGATTTGGTGTGATGATGAGAGTGTTGTGGTATGCGACTTGATACTTTGGATTATGCATTTTTCACGAACGGTATTTTATCTCGGCTTGAAGTGTTTATTGGAAAATGTTGACTACGGAGTTGTTTGTACGGTATTTCTTATTTGGATTTGAAGTGAGGTTTTTCCGGGCATGTTTACTTATTTCGTCTTCTTTCTTTCTACCCTTCCGCGAAGATGACTTGTTTGGGCGCTTATAGAGGGTGATAAAGACTTGGCCATTTAATTACGGTTGTGACACTTTCTCAATTTACCCACAACGTAGCTATCACTTCGGTGTCTCACTCTATTGAGAATGTCAAGAGGTTTTGTACATTGGGTACACCGTTTCTTCTTCACAAGGATTAGTACAAGGTTAAGTAACAACTCTCTGGGGAATTCTACTTCATGATCAAGTTTGGTATATCGGGCTTACTTCTCCATGTGGTCACTACAATAGCCGACAGAATGCGTGAATGATGTGTGTACCAAGGTGTTGATTGGATGGTTGATGATGTTGGATTTTGAACCGTTGATGAACCACGCATGTTCCCCTAAAGCAGATATTCACGAAACCAAAGTTGTCATTACACATTCAAGTCGACATTCTTTACGGTTTTGTCTTGATTTTGTAAAATCGCGAAAGAACCTATTTCTCGGTTTAAATCATAGACTTGTAAAATCTGTAACAATGGAAACATCACGGTAATAGTAAAGTGCATTTCGGATCTATCTTATGGTTTATTCTTGGTTTTGTAAAATCCCTGAAAGAAACTATTTCTCGGTTTAAACCATAGAGTTGTAAAATCCGTAATGATGGAACCATCTTGGAGAAGAGAAAGTGTTAGTTTGAATCTTACTTGATCTTTGGTGCTACGGTTTCGCTTCAAAGAAGGGATAAAGGGTGTACTTCATGAATTGGGTGTGTGTTTGGGTTGTCTTCATGGCGGTTTGGTTATTACTTGGTTTTACTGGGGTGATGTGCTTATACCATGGTCGGGATGAAACCATTATTAAAGTTCATTTAAATGTCAAAGAAGGCTAGATTTGAGCGATTCGGAAGATGTGACAACGGCGTTAATTCAATATTATCTATTTGAGGTTGAAGTGAAATATCACGGCGAGTGTACTTAGTATCTGAAGGTATCGGGGATGGTTGGATGAAGATTCTTGAGATCCTTGTTCGAGCTTATTATCAAAAACAAAGACTTGGAAATCTAGTTATTGTTGGGTGTCTTTACTTTTCTTTTACCACTTGGGGGAATTGGGCTCATACCACCACAAAATAACTATCACTTTAAGGAGTTACGTTGTAGTGCTCAGTGTCACATTCAATTGTGGATTTTCAAAAGGTGGCATACGTCTTATACTCGATGGTTGGTTGGTTGAAGAGTATAGAGTAATTAGAGATTCAATGGAGCATGAATTCTCGACACCGTTCTTTGTTACATATGTGCAAGTTTAAGTCACGAGTTTGGGTTAGTTTACTTCAAGGTCAAATTCATCATATTGGGTTATCTCCATCAGCTGTCACGACAAAAGCCTCTTGAATGATAATGGGGTTGATTACATGTTTTGCTAAGAGAGTGAAATGAGAGAGATTATGGCGTCTGTTCACATCGATTCGGGCCTCGTACTCCAAAGAAAAGAAATGTGTACGTTTGGTGCGCATTATCTTCCGAAGAAGAGAAATCTTCTAATGACGTATGAACACAACAGTTCATGCCTCGTTCTCTAAAGAAAAGAAAAGTGTGCGTGTCGATGCGCTTTATCTTACGAAGAAGAAATCTTCTCTATTATGACCATTCTCATCAACATGCTTCATGCTTTTTCCATACGCTTCAGTCATAAAGTGAACCGGGCTACCACTGATTGTTTTCTCATTCCACTTGCTCGATTATAATGAAGATGGTGACATTATGTGCTGATTTTGCGGGAGAGAAGTGTGAATAGAACATTCGGATGATTTTCACTTATTTAATCAAGAATGGCAACTCCGTATGCAATTCTTGAGGGGGAGAAGAAGTGTGAATTTTTTGCATTGTTGATTGATATTTGAGAATATAAATGGTCATACGGCTCTAAACTCATGTAAGAACCGAGCCTCTTCTTATCGGGTCATCTTCACATGGAGTTTTTCTCTTCTAAGAGCCGTTGGTTGACATCTTCACTCGGATTGATGAGTTTATCGACAAAGTGCTTCCGGTTAATGCTTCACGTATACATCAACATGATGATTCCGAACAATCTCTCGTTCTTGTTTGATGTGATTGGTAGTTTGGTGCTACCATCTTGTGTGTTCGTTCTTGGCACGATTCTTTGTTTTCTTGATGAACATCTTTACATTCTTGTTTGATTGGGAGAGATTTTAGTTAAGGGATTTGCAAGATGTAAGTTAATTGGGATGCTTTTGGTGGGATGCTTTTTGGTGTGAGTTGAAGATGTTAACTATCTATTCCCCAATGCACAATCTTGAAGAAGGTCGAGTCTGATCATTCTACATTTTACGCTACATGTTAGAAGACTAAAGGCGAGTTGCATTTAACGATCTAAAGACTTCTTCTTAATCAGGCATTTATCAAGCAGTTGCACTAATTGGGAGAAAGTTATAAGTCAAATTCAATTCCCAATTAGACTTGCTCATATTCTTTAGCAATGATCTTTCGAGGCGTTGATATTGACTATTGTTGGACATTTGACTCAAGTTGATTACTTGAGTTAATCATTTATCACTTATTTGAGATTGAAGTTGACTTTCACAAAGGCGTGTTCTTATTCGATAACTTGCTCGGGCTTAAGAATTTGAGTTGAAGACTTGGTTTATCTAGTTACCGCAATCGAGGTGGATGGTTGAAGACACGGTTAACTATCACTATTAGGAGTTACTTTGTTTTACTCGATGTCACGCATATGAAGGTGTGGATAATCGCAAGAGGTGTTAATGTCTCATACTTTGTATGGGTAGTGAGTACTTAGAGATTTGCTTGAAGCATAAATTCTCTACACCGTTCTTCCATCATTAGGTGCAAGCTTAAGATACAAATGTGGGAAGTTGACTTGAGTTTCAAGTATGGTATAGCGGGTTTTCTTCTTGATGGTCACTTCAAATTGTCTGAAGGGTTGATATAAATAGTCGAGAGAGTCTTGACATGTTGATTCTCACAAAGACTTCAAGCAATCTTCTCAACAAATTTCAAGTATTTGGGCTTACAAAGAGTTCTTGATTCGAAGTGTCAAAAACCGGCAAGGCGTAAGGAGACTCACATATAAACACAAAGCAAGTAAACTTGATGAACTTAACTCTTCTAAGTAAGCGAAGACATCCGGGAAGACAAATGTTAGTACCGCAGAGAAACTCAAGGTTTGACTCATGACGAGTAAACTTGATGAGCTTAATACTTCTAAGTGATTGAAGATATCCGGGAAAACAATTGTCATGACCGCAGAGAAACTCAAGGTTTTACTCATCAAGGCTTTTGTGTTTGTATTTCATCTACGTGGGGAAGTGATGTTAGAGAAAGTTTACGAAGATAAAGAGGTACACTAGTATGTGGTGATTTCGATGGTATCGCAATGATCGGGAGAGAGAATGTGTACATTGGGGATGCTCAATTGTTTCACTTGAGTGCTTAATCGATGATTTAGAGATATAATCACTTATTCCGGTGTTGACATCTGCGAGATTGTCACCCGAGAGATAATCGATGGTGGGCTGCTTCTTCAATGTTATCGATTATTCATTCCTTGTGTATTGGTATACTTCGGATACTTGAGCTTCATACACATTCATCGAGGGACGAAAGATGTGAATATAGGGAGGTGTTCTACATTACCCTCTTGATGTGTATTCGGGAGAGTTCTTGGATATTGGTGTACTTGGGTTCTTGAGCTTCATACACGTTCATCGGGGAAGAAAAATGTGAACATGGGAAGGTGTTCTTCATTCCCTCATGAAGTGTATTTGGGAGAGTTCTTGAGCATTATACAAAGAGGTGACGCATCAATTCAACTACTTGGGGAATTGCTCTCTTGACACCTTTTGGAATGGATCGCTTGAGACTTGATGGAAAAGAAATTTGAGAAGATTATTTATGAGTGGGATGATACGTTCTTTGTTCTTCTTGTTGATGATATAACCCGAATGGAGATCCTCGATTATCTTTCTTAAATGGGCGATGGGATTTATGATAATGGTGTGCTTTCTTGTGCACTGGCTAAAGCAAGCTTGAAATAGAGCTTGAATCTGCTCATCTTAAGGATTTTCGGTTTGGGGAAGGCGCGAGTCTCTCTTCGGATGGTTCAATTTCTTTCTTCATGCAAGAGCCTCGGAAGCTTTGGTGGTGAAAGTTTTAGGGATGATGACTTCTATCTTCTACAACGGGTGCTTTCGATATCCTTATCTCGGTACTCGTATCATCATCCTCTTTAACTATATCATCTACTCTATCCTTGTATATATTTTTCGGAAAAGCAAAATACAAAATAGAAAACCAACAAAAAGAAAATAGAAAAATATAAAACCTTCAAAAAACCCAAAAAAATCGGAAAATTTCAAAAAAATACCAAAAATATGTTTTCACATGACATGTCTTACAGTATCGATAACATCTACGGTCTTAGAAATGTCATTCAATAATGGCACGGGACCATAGATGAAGTTCGAGCGAGGAGGTGTAAATATTCTTTTCAAAACATGTCACAAACCATGGCTTCTGATTATTTCGATGTAACAAGGGCTTCAAATGATGGCTTGCAGTTATTTTCATACTGTAACCCGTGCTTCAACTATGGTTTGCTATTATTTCAGATAGCAACCCGCTCTTAAAAGGAAGGAAAGTGCTACGCTTAAACGTTTTTCACAAATTTCGTGCACTTTTCCTTAAACAAAATGAGGAAAGTATGTCGAAGGACTGCTATTCCTACACAAATGTTTTTCCGTCTATAATTCTTCAGAAAAATATTTGATGTGTTCAAAATGGTGGTAAATGAGTTGCTTGTAAAATCAATCGAATCGAGTTTTGTAAAATTGAAAACTCAATCAATGACTTCACGCTTTTAACCTTTTAGAAAAATGAGTCATTGATTGAGGGAGAATGTTTTCAAATCTATATCATCTAACAAGCTTTCTTAATTATCCTCGTGCTTAATTAAAAATGATATTTGCACGTGTAGAAGGACTAGGAATTTAGGATATGATTGTTAGGTTTAGATGATTAGAGTTTGATTAACACATAAACCCCATGCCTTATATGATCGATTGTTATGATGAATTGACTTTAATTAGTCGATTCTTTGTTATGAGTGTTGTCGACCACCATATATTTGTATGTGTGTTCACTAACATATGCAGGTATATTGGTATATATAAATGTTCCCGATCCGGATCCCACAAATGAACATGATTGGATGCCGCAAGGAAAGGGTAACGATATCTTGGGTTGACAAATGAAGAAAGCGAGCTTAATTGGACTTCAATGAGAGTTGGCATAAATGCAACGTAAGAGGTATCATCGCATCGTGAGATGGTTTTCTTCTAAGTGATTGAAGAAAGCGGAGCTTAATTTGACCTCGGTTGGCATTCAAAATGCAACATAAGAAGAAGTCTCACTTGCATCTGCAGACGGTTTTCTTCAAGCCCTACAACAACAACGAGCTTCTCAACCACTTAATATATCTTTGTGCGAGGATACCATTTTAAACAATTTTGAATAAGTTGATTAAATTGTTTTGAAAATGGAAAATATTGTTTTGAAAATAAATTGAACTTATTTTGAAAATCACGGACTTCATTTTATCAAAACTTGATTCACTCAATTATCGACTACGGTCATGGATTGAGGAGAGTGATTTAAAATAATATATTTTCAAACGATATTTCTTCACAAAAGTTCCGCTTTGTACTATATAAGTGGTGATCTAAAGATTTAATGTTATGTCATGGTATGATTTTTCGTTAGAATCAAGGTCTTTCAAAATGAAATTTTTACATTCTTGTTTGATTGTGAAATTGTTTTATTTTACTAAAGATCTCTTAAAACTTTCATACCGATACTAACAATCTTTAATGTCTTAAATTGATCCTTATCATCATTTTCAAAAATTAAATCTATGCGTCTTTCCCCAAATTTTTCTAAATGATTTAAATCGGTTGGGATCACAAATCTCGGTTGGTTTAAATTTTTGATCAGGGGAGAGATCGTGATTTAAATCTCAAATCTGTTTAAATGGAATTGGTTTTAGTCCTTTAAAGGCACTCCTGCCTCCATGTGCCAAACGATTTCAAATACATAATGCACATGTTGAGGAGGAGGATTTATCCAAAAACCAGATGAGTATTTAAACAAGGCCACATTTTCTCCCATGTTTTCTAAACCTAATTAAATCACTTGGGATCCAAAATCTCAAAGGGTTTGATATTTTGATCGGGGAGAATTTGTGATTTAATAATGAAATTTGATAAAGGTGATCGATTTGATGAAATTGTGCGGTTGCTCTCTCATATGTGCTAAGCGCTTTCGAATCTAGAAGCACATATTGAGGGAGCATAACTATCGAGTACAAAAGCTTTTAAAGAGATTTATAAAGTACCTTGATTGAGTTTTCAAATGGTTTCTTAATGGCTTTTGTGATCGTGGATATACTTCAAAGAACTCTTGCCTCTATGTGATAAAATGATTTAAAATATCCTATGCATGCATTGAGGGGAGAATTTTATCATGAAAATCAAATGGCTTTTCGTATGAAAATTGTGATCAAAGAAAATATTTCAAAGTCCTCTTGCCTCCTTGTCTTTGAACAATTTCTAAATCATACGCACATGTTGAGGGAGGTTTTCTAAATGATCAAAACTATTAAGGTAAAAATGCTTTGATCTCGTATCACAAGTACCTTGATTGGTTTTCCAAATGATTTTCAATTGGTTTCATGAAGGAAAGAACAATACCAAAAGACCGACCAATTTACTTTATGCATGGTGTTATAAGGATGGTTAGGTTAGGTATTTGTTCCCACGATCCAGCCCGAACGGAGGGATCTACGAGGACAATCCACTAGTTAGTGTAGAGTCCATAGGTATATTAAAAAAAGGAGAAAAGTGAGATTTGGGAAGAGTGCCGGTGAGATAGAGCTAGGCGGAATAAACCCAACAAGGTTCTAGTAATGAAGTCTCGGTAAGCTTGAAGGGTTGAAGAATGAAAAGAACTGAATGTGAAAAAGGGTGAAAAGAAATAGCCCTCAATAATTCAACCTTAGGGCGACGGGTCCAATTCATATACTCTTGGTGGTTACTAAGGTAACACCGGTATTGAAGACAAGACATCATGGACCCGGTGATGCATGCACTAAACTTCCCAAACCACTCAAGTTCCTCTTAAAAGGGCTTGTTTCATTCTCACGGGAACCGACATTATCTATCGACTTTCTCTTAGAGATTGTTGATATTGAAGAAGGAGACCCTCTCCTAGTCTCCGCACGAGAACCAAAAATGCACTATTGAGTCTAGAGCCAAGAGATCATCCACAATATCTCATTAGGACACTAAATTCTTGAAGACTTGCTTTTCACACAATGTGGAAAGTAAGTATATATTAAGAGTCCCACGCATTATCCTTGTGGTATTGCGGAACATCCGAGTGATATGTAAAAATATTCACAATGAAGATGGAAATCCTTCTAGAGCCTACATCAAACAAGCTCTTGGTGGGTGACATGTGAGATCTTCTCGTAAGATCAAACTTGTGACAACTGGATAGAATCGATGGGAGATTCAATCTTGAATCAACCTTGGTCCGGAAATGAATTGCGAATACTTTTGGAAAACCGTTCGATGTGCAAATCTTCTTTTCTCTAGCACGTCGAATGTGTACTTATGTTTTAAAAATTCAAAAGTATCTACGATTGAAAAATACTTTTAGAAAAATCGGTCGATGTGCGAATCTCTTCTTTTCACTAGCACGTCGATTGTGTACTATTTTCAAATACAAAAGTGTTTTGATTGAAAATTGATCTTTCTCATAAAACCTTCGTCGTATTGCAAAACTCTTTATTCTAAGCAATACGCGATTGTTTTCAAATCAATTTTCTTCAATCGGTGAATCTCAATTATTTGGTTCACTCACTCCGTGTTGTCTTCTTTGAGGCGTTCGGTTTAAGAACAACTAGAACATTGCGAAACCTGTCAAGGAGATTCTTAGGAATCCTACGATCACGAGGCGGTATTTATCTTGATCAACGGGAACCGTGGGCGTGTACCTCAATTCAACGAAGTGATCAAAGACACTTTCGTGCGCTTTATTGCTAATCGTCGTATGCGGTACACCCGACGATTGCGGTGATCGAATTGAGAGTCAATCCAAAGCGCATGTTCACAACAACCACACTTAATTGAAGAAATCATGGTGGTGCATATCTACATAACACGGTTCGATATTTTTATACCATGCTTACGCTTTCTGTTCCGCAAATATCATGAACCGATGAAGGCTTCGATACTACGATGGAAAGATGTCATGATTCAAAAGTGTGAGCATGTCGGTCCAAAGTCACAACTTCACATGCGACAACACAACTAAGGGTGATCCGAGATTTCACGTGGTCGATGATCTCAGAAAGCTCGAAGATCATCAAGATGTGGATCGGTTCAAAGACCTCCACCGAAGTACAAATCAATGCGGACTTTGAAGTTGCACTACAAAAGCACAAAGATTGCGGAAATGAAGAATTCAAGTCTACGAGCTCAAGAACAATGTCAAGAATAGAATGCTAGGATTGAAATGTAAAACATGGGGTGACCTCCTTGGGGAGATTGTTAGGAATTGGAAAATTTCTTAGTGAAGAGTCGGTCACCCCAAATGTTATCTAGCTTAAGTTAGCTCGTAGACATGTCGTTAGTTACGTTATTTATCGGTTTATTAGTTAGTTATTAGTTTAGTTTAGCGTAGTGCAACACCGTGGAGGAAGGACGGGTCTTTACCCATTGTATCCACGATCCACGAGCCGATGGGAGGTCGTGTATTGTGTAGTATAAATACCCCTTCCATCCATGGAAGGGTGGTGCTCTCATAATCTAATATTCAACATTTGTGTAAACCTCTAGCAAGAACACCCTCTCT
>CM040240.1:156690110-156723053 GCA_022545495.1 Chrysanthemum lavandulifolium
CAGTCATGTCATCATCAAAATCGAGGAATATCCCTGGATAATCGATCGAAGTGATCGAAGATTACTTGAAGATTGCGTGGAGATACATCAATTGAGAAATTTCTAGGTAATTTGAAACCTCAGTTGTTCTAAGTTGAGTAAGTGCAGTTCTTCTTGTCAAAGATGGGAAAATCACGACGGGCGAGGAAAGAACTTTGCTTTTCGATCCATAGTAGTAGATAAGAGTAGTTTGAGATGCCGATAAAAGTAGTTGAAAGGCTCGATGTTACATTCCTTTAGCATGGCATTTTGTAGCATCGATCGGCGCATTCGGTCTTTTCAAAGTGCACGAACCCGAGATATCGCATCCTCATTGATTGATTCAATCATCTTTAATCGCTCAAATGTAGCTAATATTCTCGGGGTTGTCTACATCATCATACAATTTAAGCACTACGAAATCCTTTGGTCGAGAGTAAGACATGATGGGTAGAATGCTGAGATTTACAAGTCTGTGATTCAAACCGAGAAATAGGGCTCTTCAGGGATTTTACTAAAATCAAGACCAAACCGATAAGCAGATGACCAATGGAATGATAGACAATTGTGTATTAGGACATATGATTGTTTGTAGGATTAGTAGTAGATGTTGTTTGGTTGTGATTCGGATTGGTTTATGCCCGTTTTTCTGAGAATTTAGGTCTAAAAACTTAAAAAACCTCGATAACCTTACGTTTGGAAGCGGATTTAGACCTCGAAGATTGACCCATTCATTTGGCATGCCATTCTCCTCATTCTCACGGTCGCTTTTGATGGGTGAAACTTATTGGCAGATTCTGGGTTCAAAAGTTATGGCTAGTTTGAAGTTTTGTGGGAAAAATCAACCAAGTCGCTACGATTCTTGAACCAAGTCAGCTAACAACTAATTCAGCTATACCACCAAGTCTCTAGAAGTCCCAAGTCACTGACAAATGCAAGTCGCTAAGTGGTAACTCGCTAAGCCTTAAGTCGCTAGCAAAATTTTGGCGACAATTAGCCACTCAGTCGCTAAAGATTCAAGTTAAGCTAAAGAAGCAACCGCCTGCATCAAGTCATCGCTACAACTGTCAAGCTACCAGTAGTGGGAGAATCCACTATCATCTTGTTAACGCTAGGTCTAAGTCGCTAGCTCCAAAACCAACTCTACAAAATTGT
The DNA here is from genome assembly GCA_022545495.1 of Chrysanthemum lavandulifolium. NCBI lineage: Eukaryota > Viridiplantae > Streptophyta > Magnoliopsida > Asterales > Asteraceae > Chrysanthemum > Chrysanthemum lavandulifolium. Next base: position 156,691,284 of record CM040240.1, read on the forward strand.
GAAGCAAGTCGCCACGAAGAAGAGATCCTATATCAGTCGCTAGCAAGAAAACCCATAAACATCATCAATCCAAAAACAACCAACCAAGATGATTCAAGCTTACCAAATGAAACCTAAACACTTGTGATGATTCAAGCCATAAAAGTACTAACAAAATCCAAGCTTTAACACAAGAAATCAACCAAATGATGCCAAAACCACTAAACTTTTTCAAACTCAAAAACCACCTAAAACCACTAGAAACCAAAGATGCAAGATATGATCTAACCATGGCTCTCTTACCAATTAGAATATTAGTTTTCACATACACATCAAACAACAACGGGTGTATAAGTTGAATTCCAGAGAAAGTTAAAGGTTTAGGAACTTAGTGAGAAAGTGAAAGATATTATTATGAGTTCAACTCTCTACCTTGGAAGGTAGAGTATTATAGTCTTACATAAAACGCCACACATCGGTCAGTGGATCGTGCATACATAGTGGGTAAAGACCCGTCTCTCACCGGTGTTATATAACTAAATACTACTTAACTTAGAATAACTACGACTACACTTTAGCTTACATATACTGAGTGACCCTCTTTAATACACGGAATTTCTAATTCTAACAAGATATAACGGTATTGTTTGATCCCGATAATTACAAATGTTAAACCTGAAGTTACAAAAATCAAAATCGTGTAAATAAAAATATAATGCTCATAAGAATGTTGAAACTTATCATCATACTCTTTATTTTAATATTTAAAATGAATCGGTGGGTTTATCAGAGTGTTTAAACGTTATTTAAACTAAAACAAGTTTGAAGTGATATTAAATAGAAGTTAATAGTAAATTTAATAACCGAAAAGTTTCTGAAAACTTATAAATGGCTAACGCTTTGTTTGAACGTTAAATAATCGTGACGTTAACAAAATAACGTAAAATGGTATAAGTCAAAAGTTTTATTCTTGACGATAATGATGTTTACTTAAAATAAACATAAGGTATGTTGGTGTCGGTGAGCACGCTTATTGGAATGTGAGTTATGTCACATTATTTAGTCATAATCAGTAACCATAAGTTTAATTTTAAAAAAAAAATAGTATATAGAAAATTGATAAGTATTATTTCATTAGAATATTATATTCATTTAATTCAAAGGGAAATTTCACCGTGAATGGGTGATGAGATGTTGAGAGGTAATGAGTCCGAGGATGAAGAGCTCAAGTTAATGAAGCAACAAGATCGAATGCTAATCCTAGTGGTTTTCTTAAGTGGCTTATTTGAGGTTAAGGATTTAGTCATTTTGACTTTGCTTTAAGAAATGCTAAGCTTGAGGAAAAGTAGCAATGAAGGTGTGAAAATGATCATCTTGAATGTGTCGATTTATGGAACTAAGGTTCATGGATTTGATGTTAATCCATACAAAGATGGTAGTTTCTAATGAGATGGAAGTGTCTAAAATCATGTCAAACATCCTAAGTTAATCCATTGAGGATGTGTTGAGTGAGGTATGAAAGATATGTATTAACAACTATCCTAGAAATGAAGTTTGGTAAATTAGATTGCGAGTTTAGTAAAATTCAATAACTTACTGTAGGATTCACGACACCATTTCTTTACACACCGGAACCCTTAAATTGGTGCCGCTGGTCGCTGTAATGCACGGTATGGCGGTACCAAAATCCATAACAGACGGAACCAAATTAATGGTACCGTCTGGTCCGTGGAGACCAGAAATCTTAACAGACCCATTTTTTAGGTGTTGGGGACTTTTCCGAAACCTGAAACTTTTCTTAAAACATGTGACATTAATTATTTCTAGTTAAGAAAAGTCAATATCACATATACAAACATAGTGGAGCATAGACTTTGACCAAGGGCTAACGATTTTCACATGAAGGTGAAAATGGGTAAAATTTGATAACACACTTGTGCTATCCCCCTGCATAAACCGGTTAGCATACAACATTATTTTAAGTCATATTATTATCCTACATAGAAAAACAAATAAATTACATCATATAACATTGTTTTGTCCTTATACCAAACACTCTCTAAAACCTCCATTTTCAAAGTACTTGACTAATTTACTTAGTACTCTTTGCTAAGTGAGTTATGACATTTCATAAGTTATGTGAGATGTTAGTATAACCTATGCAGAAGAAGTGATCTAAGTCTATAAGTGATGGTAAAACAATTTTCCAACTTAGTGCACAAAATCTAGCAAATATCCTATTGTGCATAAACAAGAAATCGTCAAGCATGCGAATAAATAACATGGCAAGATTGATACTTATATTATGCAAACAAATAAGTGAAAACAATAATTTGAAAATAATCAAGCAACATATATGCAAACAACATAAACAAGTGGTCATTAAGCATAGTATGACAAGAAAAACACTTTTCATCATTTAGCTTTTAAATATGACGATGTATACCAAGCTTGATTAGTTTCCTTTAAACATATTACTAAATTAATTAGTTTCAAAAGAAGTTGTATCAAAGTTCTAAGAATACCAACTTAAATTGTTTGACTCAAAAATTTGAGTTTTATGTTAAAGTGAAACTTAATATTTTAGACATACTGTAGTATTTAGTCTATTTTACTTATTTAAATTTAGACTCAGGCCATGAAAGTATTTTTAAGTGAAAGTATACTCAATTACCTTTAAAATGATAGGTGGCTCGACTCGAACGGACTTACGGTTAATTAGTTATGATTTTTGAAGTTGCCCAAAAGTCTGCATCTTGTATACACAGTTCTCTGGAACCAAATAAAGGGATCCGCCCTTTATAAGATTTGGTGTCGTGGTCCTCCGAGACGATTCACCAAAACTAGTATTTGACATAGAAAACGTGCGTGACTTACTAGATTTCATAGTAAACATATAATACACATATTTACCAACATATCTACTTATGTAACTTATCTTAAACATTTACGGAGGTGATTTTTCAACTAAATTTATAGTTATCCCAAACACTCCTTTAAAATCATATTTCTTCGTAAATTTTCTATAAGCACATAATACAATACTTACTAGTTCTTTCAACAAACTTTTATTTTATTTTTCAAGAAAACCTTCAAGCTTGTATACAAAGTTACATTTAACAACAAAATTTATAAGTATAACAAGCAAAGCATTTTTCATATTATTTTTCGCTTCAATGGTAATTTGATACATGGATCGTACTCTATTTTAAAAACCATTTGTTTTGAAAATACGAGCTACGTGGCTCGATACCAATTGTGGAAAGCGTGGGGGGTGAATACGTTACCGTTTAAAACTTTAGATCTTTAGTATCAAATCGTTTATGAAGCTTGTTATAATATGAAAGTTTCAATTATTGTTTGTGACTAATGTAAAGCATAGTAAACCATGTTGTCACACAAGCATTAACATCAAACCACATCACAAGCAATAGTAAAGTGCAACTATAAAAGTAAAGAGATAAAGAAAGGAAAGTGCAAACCGAACACGATGATTTATAGTGGTTGGTCACGGATCTCCTTTCCGCCATACTCCACTCCCGAGTACCCAACTCGAGAGTTACTTCACTAAATCAACAAGCTCCCTTCTCGTGGAGAAACCCTTACAATCGTCGCTTACACTTTTTCCGGTACAAAGCTAAATACCGGGTTCTAGTTCGAGTAGAACCAACCTAACGTCGCCTATATAATATTTCCGACACTAAGCTAGATGTCGAGTTCTTTTACAAGGGTACAACCACTCTCAATATATTTTATGGCCCAACATAACAAACCTTGTATTTTATGGCACAAACACATAAACCATCTAATCTAGTTTGGTGAAATTGTTGTGATGATGCAATGATGTTCTACACTAATGATCCATGACACAAATATCTAATGGATATGAATAACTACTTCTAAATGATCTTCCATTGATAGGAAGCCTTCATGATGAAGATCACAAGTACCCTAAACTTTTTGTGATAGATCTTCAGCTTGTGGTGAGTGGGGATGGCTAGATCTCCAAGCTTTCCTTGGTTCATCAATGTAGAGTATGCTTACAACAAAGATGACTGTTAGAAGCATTACGATCATAATCATTAGGGTGTTTAATGTATGTTACTACATTGTTAATGATATATCTAAATGTATGCAAGAAGGTGGAGAAGATATATTTTCAAGTGGTGAAGAAATGGGAAAACAATGGGCTTCTATTTATAGCCAAAAGTGGTGAGGAGCGTCCACGGAGCCCTTTAAAGGGTTCCGCCCTATATACAAAAGGGTTCCGTGGGTGCCTGATAGAAAGTCTAAAAAATCTTTCTTCAAATCTTTCCAAGATATTACCAAATCTTACTAAGATCACATTTGAAATATTGAGTATCAATCTAACCAAAATATTCAAGTGATCTTCCAAGGATTTCAAAGATGATGCATGACATGATGTAACATGTATTTCTATTTTTAGATTAAAAGGTTTATCAAGGTAAACTTGTAAAATGTATTATGTAACTAGTTAATAAAATGTCTAGTTACCTTTTGAAATACTTGTGAATGCAAAATGTAAAATGAGGTTCGAAATAGAATGGTTAACCTATTAAAATACTTAGTGACTCTAAATGTATTTTAAACATTCTAAATGATTTGTTAATGGGTTTGATCATAATGCCACATAACAAACATGTACGAACCTGTGTTGTAACATACGAGGACTTGAGACATCGAGAGGTGTTGAATGTATGTTGAGACAAAGTGTGATTACAAGTAACTTGTACATTTTACGTTATGTATTACAAGTTACATGTTTGTCATCAATCAAAACAAACGAGACTGTATAGATTAAATATCGTAATATTTGCACTAACATACTGGTTTGTTGATGTACTAAAAGAACTGGAATGGTTGTTATCTTTTTAATCTATAATATATGCACCTGAAATCTGCTGTGACTATTTGTGCAGATCTTTTTAGTATTTATGCATATGCCTTGACTTAAATAGGTGGAAATGGAACATCTACTTTTCTGTGTATGTTTACTTTTTTACCTATAAACAAGTAATAAATAACCACAAAGTTTAACAGGCTTACCTTTGAAAAAAGGTTCAAACGATCGGCTCTTTTAAAGATGGACTTCCTGGAAGAGCCTAGTGCTCTTGGTATCATGTTTGGATGTTTAACCCACCAAACATGACATTTTTAACAGGACATTTTTTTGTAAGAATAAACAAAATTAAGATAAAGAAACATAAACTTACAGATCCAAGCCACAACACTGTCATTAGTTAAAAATGCACGACGACCAAAATGTAAAGCATGTTCGTGATTGTAAAAAATGAAGGGCATATCATAATGAGCATCGTCACCTGTATCAATGATCTGTGTTTCAGGTTCAACAAACAAGAGATCAATCCATCTTTCAAAACAGGTATTCGTAAACAGGATGCGGCGTTTTGGGCCTAACTTTTGCTTTATCAACGAAAAGTAGTTCAGTATACTCGTAGTGATTAACTTAGATTCGTAGTACTAAAAACGGTAAACAAAAACGAAAAATTAATTCATACCATAGAAGGAATCTATACCAACGTCATAAACAATAGCATACTCATATCGGATGATGCATATAAACCAGCTACCCTAATATACCAGATTCAATGGCTGGACCTGGACCCATTTCAACAACTCCTTATTGGTCTACAAACTGGAACTAAATTTTTTAATGAAACAAGTAATGTTAGATACTTAATTAACTACATCTAATGTATTATAGACTACATAATTATGAATAAGACAGACATAAAAAAGAGCAATGGATTGTAAAATGGAATTAACACGTGTGTAACATAGGCAATAATCGAATAACAACAATGATTCATTATAACATTGAACGAATTGGAAAAAAATCATATGTAATAAACAACAATAAAAATATTTACGTACCATACGTTGCCACATTATTGGAAAAAAAAAAGATTGAGCAATCGAAGGTGGGTTTCTTGTTGTATAAAAATGTAACGAACGGAAATATTCGGTTGCTATGAACAGTGTACGTTAGGAGCAAGAGAGGTGCCGACGAAGAAGACGGTTTGATTTGTCAAAACAGTAACTAAGAATTTTTTTATGCGAGAAGCAAAAAACATAGAGAGTGAAGAAGACGAATGATGAAGATGAATGAGTATTGGATTTTGAATATAAATTCACTGTACGTTCACTATTCAAATGTGTACTTTTTATGTAACGTAAAATGACGATAAAACCCTTTTAAAAATATACGGTTGCCCAGCGAACATTAGTTGCCCAAAAAATAATACCTTACACATATGGGACTCTTGTCGCAATGTGGTTGAGTTGCCCAATGACAGCGGTTGCTCTCGGTCCATTTTTAAATATAAAATAAAAGCGGAAAGTGACTAGCCTCAGGGCGCGCGGTCTATTTGCGTCATTTTCCCATAGAAGAAAATATAAAATGGTAATCATTAATCTACCCTAGAAGCAAATATAAGCAGTATCAATTAGTATGTTTAATTGAGATGCTTAATTGGCATGACTAAATGTATGTCCAATCTTATGTGTCAATATCGTGTTAATGATGAAAAAATACTCATTTCTTCACAAGCCAATAAATAACTTTCACTTTCATTTAGGCATAAAATTAGTCACACACTTAAATCTTTCAATCATTTTCCAATATAAACCCTTCATTTTCTTCAGAAAATAAAATGCTTTAACATTAGGGCAAAGTCCATAATAAAATTTAAAATGTACTCATTCTAGTGCCCAATGTAGATAACAGACCTTATATTGTTTTATTGCAAGCAATTAACATACAAAATAATTCACAAATAAGTAGTTTTTTTTTACCTGAAACTTGTTTAACCGGTTAACACCATTCATCTTGCTCTTCTTCATGTATAAAGCTAGATTCCGATGATTTTTCCGGCGACAAACCCAGGTTAGCTGATAACATTTCATAACTTCAAATTTCTTTAGCTTTATTTGGATTTATTTATTTTTTACGTAAGGTACGTATTGAGGGTATGGGGTGGGCGATCGTTTGGTTTTTCACGTTCAGTAAGCACCCCAGAAGGAGATCAGAGTCACGAGTTGGGTAACGTTTACGAGTCAACTTGGTTGAGTTGTGTCAATTATCCGAGAGGATAATCGACTTAGTTGTGGAGTTCCTAGGGCATACCTAGGAAGTGTGGCCAGTGATTATCTTGGACCATATCGAGGAAATGGTCTAGTATTTATAAGGAGTCCTTTAGGGTTGTTATAACCCGTAAAGAAAATTTGATGGTCCACGTTGTCACCATCGAGTGATGAAGTGCGGAGAGCACATGGTGCTCATCCTAACGCGTTTTCTAGGCGTACCATTTTGCCTTAGTGTTACCTGGGGAAGTATTTCCCATATCTCTTGTCAGGATCCGGCCTTACTGAGCTGAAGGCCATATAAGCTATCAAGACCTCCTAGTCAATTAGTGTATCTGATTGGTTTTAGGAAAATGCAATGATGGACTCATGCTAAAGAGATGAGGTCCTATGGGTTTCTTGGGATGTTTTATCCTGGATCTAGGGAGGCTGACTTGTGTTTTTTCTGGCCTGGATTTTTAGGCAATAGATTCTTTTGATGTGATGCTCGGTGTAACAACCGCCACCTTTCAGGACAATCAACCTTTGACTTTTGACCGAACTTTCGATTTTTTGTGTGTTTAGGTGTTTGTGTGTTTGAGATTTATGTGATTTCATTTCACGGTGTCGGGTTTTGAGATACTACTGCTAATATTGCTGCTCTTAGATTTCATTGAAGAATGCTCTAAGTCAGAGTTGTTGTTGGAATAGTTTAAACTACTGTTGATGTTCCTGAAGATGGTCAAGAAAATACACCAAGTGGTAACTACTGCTAGACTTAGAGTTTCTACTGCTAGTGTTAAGTTTCTGCTACTGAAGACTAGCTACTGCCAGAGTAAAGGTTTCTACTGCTGAAGTATTTTAACTACTGTTGGAGTATTAGTTTCAGTTTGTATTTATAGAATGTCTTGTACCTAAAGTTTAGTATAGATGAACATAGAAAAGATTCTATAGAGATATACATTGTATAGAAAGTAATTGTAAATCGACTAGGACTCCTTAATCTATAAAATGAGGTCCTAGGTCATTGTTTAGAATAGGATTTGTTTTAGAGCTTCAAGGTTGTAAACCCTAATACTATTAAGAGTATTCGTATTATATTAATAATATTGAAGCGGTTGGTTTGTTATTCATTGTGTTCTTCTTAATCATTAAGTGTTAAATTCCGCGTAATATTAGTGAATCAAGCAGGTTTTATGAAGTTATATAAGCGATCTATATTTACAAGTGTAAACTGGGATCAACAAGTGGTATTAGAGCTTTGGTGATTTAGAAGTTGTTATACCAAGAAGAACACCCTCTTGTGAAAGATAAACTCTACACAAACTTTGTCAACAAACAAGGTTCACATGCTCAAGCCTAATGAGTATGAGATGGTGCGATTAAGGATTGAGCAACACATACGGATGATAGACATTGGTCTCGGGAGGTCATTGAAAGTGGTAATATCTTTGTGAAAGCGGGAGCGAGATGAAAAGTAATTCCACTCATCATTGCGAAGACAAAGCCCTAAGGAGGTTGGAAATCAAGGTCATATCCATTCTAATGATGGCCATTTCAGATGAATATCAGTTGACTTTCAACACCATCAAGGATGCCAAACTTTTGTTGGAGGCTTTGGAGAAGAAGTTTGGTGGGAATGAGGCTACCAAAAAGAGCAAGAAGAATCACCTCAAACAACAATATGCAAACTTTTTTGTCTCAAGTACTGAGACTATTGATGAGATCTTCAATAGTTATAGAAGATTGTGAGCCAACTAGAGCTTTTGGGATCGATAATTGAACAAGATTTGAATCAAAAGCTGTTGGGATGTCTTCCATCTGAATGGAACACACATGCAATTGTGTGGAGAAGCAAGCCTGAGTTGAAAAAGTCAACCTTGGATGATCTTCGCAACAATCTCAAAAATTATGAAGATGAAGTTAAACAAATGTCAAGTTCTAGTTCCAGTTCAACAAATATGGCATTTGTTTCATCCAACAACACTGGCAGCACAATGGTTGAAGTTCCTACTGCTAAGGAAGTTAGTGTTGCTAGCACACCAGTTACTACTTCTGGAAGTGATAACTTGAATGATGCTGCTGTATATTCTTTCTTTGCCAGTCAAAGCACTACTACTCAACTAGAAAATGAGGATCTTCAACAGACTCATTCTGATGATATGGAGGAGATGGATCTTAGGTGGCAGATGGCTATGCTAACAATGAGGGCAAGAAGGTTTTTGCAAAGGACTGGGAGAAGCTTGCAGATGAATGGAATTGACAGAGTGGGATTTGACAAGTACAAGGTTGAGTGCTACAACTACAAAAAGAATGGTCACTTTGCAAGGGAGTGCAGATTCCCAAGGTCACAGGACAACAGGTCAAGGGAAGTGGAGAGAAAGATTGTGCCAGTGCAGGACATTTCCACTAAAACTGCTTTGGTGTCTTATGATGGATTGGGAGGATATATTTGGAGTGACCAAGCTGCTGAGGTCCTACTAATTATGCATTCATGGCATTCTCATCAAGTTCAAGCTCTTGAGATTAGACTACGTGGTATATCTTGAGTCATGTTGTTCGATCCTTGTTTTATAATCTGAATACAATAGAGTGTTTAAAGAACTTGAAGATAATAGATTATTGCTTTTGGGCTATAAAGAGGGGTTAAAATCTGTTGAGGCTAGGTTAGAATTCTTCAAATCTAATGAACTTATTTTGTGTGAGAAAATTAGAACATTAGAAGTTGAGGTATATCTAAGAGATCAAACCACAAACTTCGAATAACAACACACACACTTCAAAACCGACTTCTAGCGATTGATACCACTTGTATGTTCCCAATAATGGTAAACTAACACATGGTTCTAGAGAGAGCAAGTTAGAGAGAGAGAGAGAGAGAGAGAGAGAGAGATAATGGAAGAAATCATTCTTATGATAATAAGGAAACGTAAATTTGCATAAAATGAACCAACACCCGCTAAGGAGGGTTTACATTGTTTATATAGTGCTAAGCTAGGGCAACATCCTTATGTGGTGTTTCTAGAAAGTATCCAAAGCCCATGGGCTTACTACATAGGCTAATCGATTAATAACTAACATATAAGCCTTAATATGGCAAGCCATTACATAAATGAATGACCGACATTTTATAATAATTGCACGTAATCCCAACAACATGTGGAGGGGAGTATTTCTCAAATGATGAAAACTCTAAAAGTATTAACAAAATATGTTTTCATGATATAAACACTTTGAGAGATTTTACAAAAAGATTTATGGATACATGATCAGCATCAACGTAACATCCTTCATGGTGGTTGTTTCAAACGGTTTACAGTCGTGAAATGATGCTTCGATATACTTCAACGACTCACTTGAATTGTTGATACAAGTCAGTGTATCTTGTTAGCCTTCTTGAGGGCCTCCAATTCAGGAACAGCCATTGTGAGGATTATCTACAATCCAAACCTATAAGAGCTGGAAATCCCGCTAAGGAGATTCCTTTCACGAATCGAGTCCTGAAGACATGGGTTTTTACTTAGAAACCACTCTAAATATTGATAACTGTCCCTCAACGGGATTCGGACGGCTGATGTGCCCGACCAAGGTGAATGAAATCAAGACATTCATCAGTATAATAATCCTGGTGAACAAATCTCTAAGAAAAGTTCACCGTGATCGATTGAAGATTATTACTAACCTTTATCATTCAGCTAATGGCAAATGCATCTTAGAGGGAGACCGTTGCCATATTCATCGGTATTCATCCACCTCCACATGCTCATACCAACATCACAACAAAAGATAAAGATCAGTAATATTCAAAGGAAGTTCTCACCAAAAATCAAAATAAAGTAAAGTTCATAATGATTATACGTCAAACCAAATAATCTACAAAGTTTAAAGACAAAGATCAAAGCATAGGAATGAGAACTACGTAAGTATGAAGATCCAAAAGTCATCAAGAAGTATGAGCATGCTAGAAAAGATGTAACTACATGAGCAACAAAGACATTGATGAAAGGCAGATAACACCACTACATGATCACAAGCACAAGAACAAAGAACAAAGAAGTAAAGAATTCAAAGACGTCTCAAGCAAATAAAATCAAAAGATCTAGTGAAGAGATAAAGACGTCAAACGACCTATCTCTAAATACTATGATGACTAACCCTTAGGGGAGATTGTTGGGATTACGTGTAATCAGTATATGAGCGGCCCATTATGCTACATTAGGGTAACATCCCTTACATCTTATGTAAACTAAAATCCCCTTCTCTTGATGAGAAGGGTGTTGGTTCTTTGTTTATTTTTCACTTTCATTAATCCTAATATAAGTTCCTTTCACTTTCTCTCTTTCTAAGTCTTTCTCTCTCTAAAAAATACATATACTATTCATGTAGTAACGATGGGAACTTGACCTAAAATTTCCAATCTGTAGGAATCATTCCTCAAAAAACAGCTCCATATACACCACAATAAAATAGTGTGTCCTAAAGGAAAAATAGAGCTTTAAAGGAAATGGTTAATTCCATTTTATCCTACTCGGGATCCAGTGAAGGGTTTTGGGGAGATGCCATTTTAACGACTTGTTATTTGCTAAATAGGGTTCCTAACAAAAATAACAAGATTACCCCATATGAACTTTGGTATAAAAAATGACCCAACTTGTCTTATTTGCGAGTTTGGGGTTGTAGGGTGATTGTTAGACTTCAAGAACCCAATGATTTTGTATCAGCTAATTCAGTTACAAAATCAAGAAATGCAATATTTGATGAGAATCATTTCTCTTCAATACCTAGACCAAAGGACCTAGCATCTAACTCAAGTGGAACTCAAGGTGAAGACCTATTAGGTGAAACTCGAAATGAGATTCCTGAACCTCGGAGAAGTTAAAGAGCTCGGGTAGCTAAATCATATGGCTATGAATTTCAACTATATTTTGTTGAAGGATCAAGAGATGAGATTGGAACTCAATATTCTTACTGTTACAGTATAGAAAAGGATCTAAAGACCTTTGATGAAGAAATGAAATTCTGGGATGTTGCTTTTTAGAAAGAAACAATTGATGATGAGATAGGATCAATAATGGAAAATAATACATGGGTCTTATCTGACCTACTACCTGCTTGTAAACCGTTAGGGTGCAAATGGATCTTTTAAAAGAAGATGAAAGTTGATGGAACGATTGATAAGTTTAAAGCTCGATTGGTAATCCAAGGCTTTAGACAAAAGGAAGGGATCGATTACTTCGATACGTATGCACCAGTTGCTCGTATCTTCACTATCAGATTGTTGATAGCTTTAGCAGCTACTCAAAATCTAGTGACCCATCAAAAGGATGTTAAAAAAACATTTTAAATGGCGATTAGGAAGAGGAGGTATACATGATGCAACTTGAAGGATTTGTTATACCAATTAATTAGCATAAAGTATGTAAGTTAATTAAATCGTTGTATGGACTCAAACAAGCTCCTAATCAGTGGCATCATAAGTTTTATTAGGTTGTTTTATCTAATGCATTTGTGCTAAATCAATCGGACAAGTGTGTATACTACATATTTGATGAATCGATAAAGGAGTCATTATTTGCTTATATATTGATGACATGTTGATATTTAGTATTGATCAAAACCAAGTTGATAAAACTAAAGAGTCTTTATCATCAAATTTCTCTATGAAAGGTATTGAGGAGGCAGATGTGATTCTTGGAATAATAGTTAAAGGTGAGAACAATGGTCTTATCGATTACACAATCTCATTACATTGAGAAAATTCTAAAGAAGTTTAATTGTGAAGGTTGTGGTCTGGTTAACACTCTTATGGAAGCATGTATTAAACTAATACCTACGTGGGTAAAACTGTGAATCAACTTGAATATTCTAAGGCTATTGGAAGCTTGATGTATGCTATGACAAGCACAAGGCGGATATTGCTTATGCGATCGATGGCGAGTAGATTTACTAGTAACCCTAGTAATCATCATTTGGAAGCAATAATTAGAGTATTCGGGTACTTAAAGAAGACAATGAACTATGGTTTGTCTTATGTCAGTTTCCTTTGGTAATTGAAGGTTATTTTGATGCAAGTTGGATAACCAATAGTGAAGATCATACTTCTACTGTGGTTGGGTATTCTTGCTAGGTGGAGGTGCCATTTCATGGGCTTCTAAGAAGCAAACTTGCATTACTGATTCGACAATGGAAAGTGAATTTGTAGCTTTAGTTGCTGCTGGAAAGGAGGCCGAATGGTTCAAGAACCTCATCTATGAGTCCGAAACCAATATCTCCTATTTATATACATTGTGATAGTGTTGCCACTTTGGCTAAAGCTATAGCCAAATTTACAATGAAAAGTCTATACACTTAGGTGTTAGAGACAAAAAGGTTCGTGAGTTAATTACGAATGGAGTGATTTCCATGGATTTTGTCCGTTCTCAATAGAACTTGGTGGATCACTTGACTAAGGGATTAGCCAGAGACTTGGTACACAAGTCAGCTATCGGGATGGTGATAACATCAAATAGTCCTAAATATTAAGTGTCAATTCCCCCCGATAATGCTTGTAATTTATATCATTTATATGGATTTCACGCTTGTTTTCCACTTTCGGGTAAATTACGAGCATTGGAGCTAAAGAGACGCGGGCGGAGAAATATCAAAATATTTATCATAGTATGATGACTTTGAAGAAGTTACGGCATAACTCATCTCTCACATTCGCCGTAACTCGTAAAACCAAAGCGTGACTCGATGAGTGAAAACCAACTCATCGAAACACTTTAAATGCATCAAAATGATGAAAATATCACAAACAAGGTTATGGCGTAACAAAATATCAAATTCGTGAAAACGATCAAGTTTGCATAATTGGCGCTTTAGTCCCCAAGTTTAAAAGTTGTCAAAACAGTCCCCGGTATATCAAAATAAAGAAAATATCATTTTAAGTCCTTAGGATTCATAAAGTTGTCAAAACAAGCCCTTGAAATCAAAATTGCAAAATTACAACTTTAGTCCCTCAAGTTTTGAAAATGACAAAATAGTCCTTGGATATTTTTAAAAAATCATCTATGGTCCTTGTACTATTCAATATTGGCGCTTTGGTCCTTATGATAACTTTGGAATATTGGCAAGATCGGTCCTCAAGTTTCAAGATTACAAAGATGGTCCTCAGACTTAACTAAAACCAAATGACCCCTTTTGTATTTAGAACCCAAACCAAACCCAAAAGAACCCCCTGCCATGCCTTGTGACCAATTTTGGACCCCTATATTAATACTTGGTCAAATAAGGTCAGCCTTACCAAACAACTATTATTGTTCATCGCCTTCACAACAACTCGAATTCCAAAACCGGAGGTGGTTTTCCTCTTTTCAACACTCCACTGTCTTCCCGGTTGTATACCAACCCCATTCCACCTCTACAATCATCCAAGACCCATTAATTGGAAAAACACGCTTAAAGACAATTTGGCGCCAAACCGACATTTGGCAATTCGATGATTTGGATAAATCCAACGGTTCAAGATTGGTGGGAAATACTCATAGATGTCGAGAGATGAAAAGATCTTTATATACAAGTTTGAAGCAATGTAATAAACTATCTAGTGTAATTTTTAGTTTTAATGTCGTTTTAGCTTACTTTCAAATTTCGGTGTATGTTTTAGCCTTAAAGCTTTGTATTTCAAGTTTTCCTTGTACAATAAAACTTTTGTAACCATCAATTTCAAGATCAAGTTCTATTTCGCATTTATGCAAAATTTACTCTTGATCAAAAATTCAATAAACTCGAATGTTATTTGTAGATGTTGTTTTGGACTCTTAAGTCAACATAAGCTCCTATATAGCTTATCTAAGCTATTAGAAACTCTTTAAAACCAGTTTAGTACAAAAACCAAAAATCACCAAAAATAAAAATAAATTAGTTAAAATTCAAAATCCATGGTGATTGTGAAAGAAAGTCAAGTAGGGTAGCTTTGGATTGCGCTTGGTTTAGTGCTTCTTGGGAAGCTATAGGATCCGTTCTCGGTCCTTGGTTCTCATTCTTCACTTGGAATCCACTTGTAAGCTCTTTTGATCCAATTTGGCATTTTCTTGTTTAAGTGTTTATAAGCTTAAATTCGTGTGTCTTCATGTTCATTAGTGTTAGTTAAATATAATTAAGCAATAAAACCAGTTGTTTGATCTTTTAAATTTGTAGTTATCAAAATCTCATGTTCACGTTATAGTAGCATAATCACCATACTTGAGTTTTATGTTGTTAATACTATTGTTTCATGTTTATTTAGTTTTACTATATGATATTATAAGCTTCTTAATCAAGTTCATGGTTTAAATCATTAAAAGCTTTGAAAAACCTCAAAACAGTCCACTAAAGGAGTGTTTGAATCGCTAGTTAAAGCGTACTATAGGTTGTTTGAGTTGTTGTTTGTACTTGTTCGTGTCACTTTAGTATCTAATATCTCAAATCAACAAGAAAAACCGGTGGTCATTTGGTGAAAAGTCAAAATTCCTTTTGATCTCATCTTATTTTGTCTGCTTGATTTCCATGTTTTATGATCAAGGTTTGGTGTTCATAAGTTGTTAGTATTACCCAAACCAGTCTTAATCCACCTTAAAACAACATAATCAGTCATTAGGATTGAATTAAAGTTCACTTTAGTCAAACTTTTTAGTTCATCATAAAAGTCAAAATTTCAATTTGGTCGATTTTAAATAAAATGAATAATTTTATATAGGATTCACTATTAAGATTTAGCTTAAATCCTTTTGGGATATTAATATTTTGTTGCTTATCTAAATTAGAAAAATACTAGCTTATACCTACTTAGCTTATAAAGTGCTTAATTTTCAGCTTGTTTTGAACCCCTTGTCAAAAAGAGTGCCCTGTGCACAGATTTGCTAGTCCATTTCACAAGCTCTCAGAGAGCTTATTAGTGGCCTCTAGCTTGTGTAATTTAGCTTTTTGAGAAGCTCACCTAGCTGTCTCAAGGTTACAGTTCTCATTTTTCCATTTGTAGCTTATTTGATAAGCCTGCAAATAGCTTTTAATTTTGTCCATTTCCTGTGTACACAAGTCAGTCAGTGTTCTTAAGTTTTTCAAAAGCCTGTCACAAGCTCATTTTTGTAACCCAATCTGTGTACTTTAGCTTTTTGAAAAGCCAATAAGCTCAGCTTATTGAATTAACCTTTTGTTTGGACTTCCAATCTATCCTGTGGGCCCCACAAGGACTGGAAGTTGGCTAGTCAGACCTGTTTGCTACTCAGTTTTAGCACAAGTGCTTATCAGCTTATTTTAGCTTATCAGGTTGTTTATTTGTGTTTTCTAGCTTTACTTAAATTCCTTTAGCTTATTTGCATCTTAAATTACTTTTGTTTCTAGCTTACTAGCTTATTTGGCAACTTAGTTAAACTTAAAAATCAAGTTAAGCTCACAAGCTCCATCGTTGGAATAATAAGCTCAATCGAGCTTATTAGTCATTTTCATAAAAAGTTGTAGTTATAAAACCGCTTATTTTAAGTAGCTTAACAAGTTTGTGAAGAAAATCAAAAAAATAAAATAGTTGCAAAAGGAGTTCTTTGGGATTCAACCTCAGCCACCCAGACTCACCACACACACACTACCACTCGCCCTTGGGTCTTTTTCGTTTTCTTTTACAAGATTTAATATATACACCTTTTTATTCCATTAAGCTTATACGAGCTTATTAGCTTATTTCTAGCTTATTTAATATAGCTTTTTCAACTTTTGTATTTTTCATAGATTTGTATTAGTATAAAGTATTTTATAAAAAAGTTTCAGATTTTTCTCAATAGTTTTAGTATTTTTAATCATTTAATTAGTCTAAACTAGTATTTAATTCATAATAAAAAATATAAAAGTCTAAAAATATAAATCTTTTTCTAAAATTTTCTTTTCATATAGTACGAAGAAAATTGTTTTACACTTGTAGGTCTTTTATTTCATAAATTTTACGTTTTTGTCTCACAAGACTCGCGTAATTTTTATAAATAACGACGTTTTCATTTTAAGTCACGCTTTTAGATAATTTAAGTTTACGCTTTAGTTAAAATAGTTTATTTAAGTTATTTTATTTTATAAATCACAAAAACATCATTGTAAAAATAGTGATAGCATTTATTTAATATATTTTATCTTTTAATTTTCTTTAATTTGCATTTAAGCCCCTGTAATTTACAAATCTTTTCTTTAGGTATAAATATCTCAAAATCCTTACTAATCACTATCCTTAGTGATTATTCGACATCCTGTCGTGTTATCTCCCCAAAGGCTACGGCGTAACTACATTAGGTCAAATGAGGTTCCACTCCACCGATAACAACGCCATAACTATTTCATCAACTACGGGTAACCAAGTAATATTGAAGACTACGGCGTAACCACTAATAAGGTTACGCCGTAACCGAAGAGATCTAGTGCAATATACAAAGGAATTGATGGTTACTGGCGTAACTCTTATATTAGTTACGTCGTAACCCGGATCCGCCTATAAATACCCCACAATTCCAAAGATTTCTAATCATCCCATTCCACACACAACAACCGAGAGAATGTGGGAAAAAGCCAAAGGCGGGTCTAGAGGAGCATCTGAGTTGGCTCGAGGAGAAATCACTCCCCTACGATAAGCATTAGCATTTTATCTTTTCTTTACTTTCAATTCATGTATTTCATAACTTTGAATATTGAATTGATTTGTATGGTTAATATGAGCGGCTAAGCACCTCTTGGTGATGGCCTAGTTATGATTCCTTAATTATTTTGTTTCCATTTACATTACTTTCGCATAATTATTTCTAAGTGTATGCATGCATAGTTTATTGGTAGCTACCCTTGTTTCGGTAGTTTTGAATGGCGGTAGAGGCCAATTGCCTAGGAGATATGACCAACCCGACCCTAGGTGAGCGGATGAGACGAGAAGGGTAAGATATGACCAACCGACGACCCTTTCTACTTGTGCGATTTGACCAAGTGATCACCTACCGTTTGGATGAACTTAAGAATTAGGGGTGAGTGTTTAAGTTGCTAACGCCTGCACTCACTATTATAGATCTAGCATGTAGCGGTGCTTAATGACTTGGCTTAGGGACCGGGAACAACATAACTTATGAGGGACACCGACTTCTCCTGTGGTGGCATATTTGGCGATAGGTTAGGCGAATTGACCAAATGTTGTCCTCTCGACTTTGACCCCACAAGTAATTGGAAGTAAGTGAGCGTAGACATAACTAGCTAGGAGGAATAACTAGGTTAGCACCACTCTACTCTATTGATTTATCCTTTGCCTTTATTTATTTAGTAGTTTAATAATTAATTCCTTATCGAAATCATATTTGTGACACCTAGACTTAGTAATAATCCAACATACATAGCTCTTGGGACGACCTCGGCTTTCTTGAATACTACACTACACACAATCGGTACACCGCCCGTTAGTGCATTAGGGTGAACCATAGGTATAACGAGACTTTATAAATATTAAAACACAGTCAATAAAACATGCATCAAGTTTTTGGCGCTACGGCTTGGAGAGTTATATTAGGATTGCTATTAAGTCTTTCATTTTGTTTTAAACTTTTCTATTATTCTCGCGATCATTATTCGAGTTTTCGGTACCATGGAAGTTGTCAACATAGATAACCTCACTCTTGAGGAATATTTGGCATTAACAAGAGAAGAGCAAGGACCGGGGAATTGTTAGGCGGCTATAGCAGATGATGCTCAATTCAAATCAAACCTCAATTTATGAGGGAATTACGTGAAAATCCCTTCTCTGGAAACATCACCGATGATGCCCATGAACATATAGACAATGTCGAATACAATGTCAACCTATTCAAAATTCCCAGAGTCTCACACGATGCTATCATGTTACGAGTATTCCCTATTTCTCTTACGGTCTTTGCTAAAAGATGGGTTGATCGATTACTGCGCAGGATTGTCAACACCGCCTATCTTAAAAAGTGTTTCATTCAGAGATACTGTCATCCATCAAAGACGGCTAAGCAATTAGAAGAAATCCATAACTTCAAGCAAGAGGGTGATGAAAAGCTATACCAAGCTTGGGAAAGGTATAACAAATTATTATACAAATGCCTACTCATGACCTCAACGACCAACAAAAGGTGAGCGTCTTCTACAAAGGTCGAACATCTCCTCAAGACAAATGGTCGATTCTCGGGGACCGATTCACTGTATGACACCCACTTTGGCTTTAGAAACTATTCGAAGATGGCGGACCACTCTCACAAATGGCACAATAGAGGAGCAACCAAGTAAGAATGGAGATATGGAAGGCCTTGCAAAGAATAAACAACAAATTAGAAAGTCTAGGAAGAGACATGAAGAAGCTCAAGGAAAATGTGCATTCCATTCAAGTAGAGCGAAAAGGAAATCCACCTACTAAAGAATGTTCCTCCAACAAGGAAGTTAAAAGGATCGGAGAAGTTAAATATGGAAGAGAGAACCCTTTCAACAATTACAATAATAACGGGCCCAAATATAGAGAAAAATCCCTAGGATTCTACACAAGAATCAACAACAATCCTCCTAAACCTAGACTTGAAGAAATAATGCATAGGCACTTCGAAGAAACTACAAAAAAGGGAGATAAACTCAAGGAATGGATGGTCAAGGTGAAAGAAGACACCAACATGAACCTACGAAACCAAGATGCTGCAATTAAAAACCTCGAAACACAAATTGGGCAATTAGCTAAAAACCTTGAGACAAGTAATGCTAAAGCTCACGCTGCAAAGCCAATTTTGCGCAAGATAGGGATAAGAAAGATCAATGCACATCCTCTATCACCAATGATCTATCTGGAATTAACTACGAAAGAAGATGATAAATCGGAAGATGAAGAGGTCCGCCAAGCCAACTTCACGAAGCGACAATACCGGAAAGTTTTCTTCTTCCATGCACTATTGGTAATATTAAGATTCTGCATTAGGCGATTTGGGGTAGGGTAAACCTTATCTCTACCGCTTTATTTGATAAAATAAAACTTACCAATTTAAAAGAAACAACAATTATGATAGAAATGGTGATTCCTCTAAAAGTCGCATCGAGGGAATTGTGAATAATGTGCTTTTAAAATTGGAAAATTCTTTTCTCGTGATTTTGTGGTTATTGACATGGGGAAGCGGAGGCTCACAACTTAATTGTTGGAAGACCTTTTACGGCCACTTGTAGGGCTCAAATTAAGGTTTTGAAAAACAAATTTCTTTAGGAACTGAAAATGAACAAATAACTTTTAGTATGAAAGAGCATTTAAAACTAAAAGTTGAAATTTCAAATAATGTTGATGTTGTTAATGTTCAATCACTAGATCCCCCTCTACATTTTAATCCTACTACTGATGATAGTAGAGAGAACATTGATAATTACGAGTAGAAATAGGGAAAGATTGTCCAAGGCATTAAGGAAACTCCAGTTCCAAACAAACATTTCCGCAACCCGATATTAACCAAGGATAACGAATCGGTGACAACATGGCCCCCGTATAATCGTTTTCAAGAATGTGAAAGAAAGGCGAATGAATGGATATACCCTCACAAGGGCGAGAGACATGATATTGAATTAGCATTAGAAGATTGGTACAAAATAAGATTTGGGAACTCAAAAATCCATAACGGACTGATTAAGCAATATAAGTACAATCATCTCGCTGACACAATAAATGGTGAAAGATCTAGCATAAGTATAACTAGTAGTCTTATTGTTGAAGATAATGACCGGGAAAATCATGTGATGAATGGCTTTCACAAAAATTTGGAACAGATGGCATCCGTAATAGTGCAAGAAAAAAAAGATTTAACAAATGGATGAATGAGTGCCAATGAGTGGTGGAAGTCGGCCAGGTCCATAGGCCCCCATAGAGCCCCGCTGCCCTAAGTCTAACTTAAAGACTCGTAAATAAAGAAAAGTGATCTTTCGAGAGACAACCCGAATTATCCCTTTCTTTTGTTTTATTTCCATTTCTGTAGGGTTTTGTGTTTTCTAACCTTTTTGCAGGAAACGAGAAAATAATTGTTGTTGCAGTTTGCTGATCTGACCATAGTTACGGCGTAACTCATCTATGTGATTACGCCGTAACCAACCATTTGCAGCAGAATTATTGACGCATTACCAATTACGGCGTAATACCATCTATGTGGTTACGCCGTAACCACTCGCTTTGAAACTTATGTCGGGGTTTGCCGCCACGGTGTAACTCCTCAAAGAGTTCTGACGTAACCTTCCTCTACTTTAATTCTTTCATTTTAAAACACAATAACCTTGTATTAGTATTTTAAATGAACTTTGTGGTGTGTTCCTGTAAACCCTCACGAGACTTCACTCGTCCACTTGGGACACCAAGTGGTTTAAAAACTTATTGCATATGCTAAATGCAACCGTGATTCCTCGAAAGTCGATTAGGTTTGTTTTCATTTTCATTTTTTTTTCTTTTTAGAATTATGCTTGTCGGTAGTGTGATTTAGGGAATGAAGTTTGTTCATGATGCTTATCTGAAGCACGTCTCTTTTCGTGGGCCTTCTTTCTTTATGGAGCAAATTTGGGAAGTTCTCGCTCTAATTCTACTTTCTCTTCACCTTTATCTAATGCTTATAAAAGGGACTTTGTACAATTCAAGTGGGGAACGGAGTAGAATTATCTCTTGAATATTATTTTGCTCTTGTTTTTCTAGTTTATTTTGAAAAATTATGCCATTTTAAAATTTTGACATGTTTTCTTAACCTAACTAGATTAGACCTTAGCGAGCACATACAACCCTTGATATTTATTAGATTAGCCTTATCTGTTTCCAATATTTTACCCCAAATCCACCAAATTATGAGTGTGTCGGTAGCTTGTAAACTTTAGAACTTGGCCTTTGCATCATTTCGAGACCATAGACGAGGTATGTTGAGTTAGCTCGATGTATTTTGACTTTTCAGTTTTAAAAGGCAATATTATAGGATTATCACCCAAATAGCCTACCATTGTGTGTCTATCGATTAGTCACCTCGACTTCTCGACCCCCATGTGAAACCCTTTTGTTGTACTCACCTTTAGTGCAAGATACCCCTAGATACACCCATCTGAGCCATTCCTTTCATTTTGTTAACCCAATATATTGTTTAGATACACATATACACCTTAGCCTACCCTGTAGTCTTTATTTGTGATTGGGAAGTCATCATTTGCCTAAGTTCAACGTTCAAGTGGAAAGGTTCGGAAATCACACTTTCGTCGATGACATATTCCTGAAGATCATTGAAGACCCCCCAAATTCCCATTGTTCATCTCAATTGGGGGGATATTATGTTTAGTTATCATTGTTCTGTTGGAAAAAAAATGTGATTAAAAAAAATAGTTGTTATTATATTGTAAAGTGCGATGTTATAAGCACTATGTTATGAGCTTTATAGATTTAGTATCGAGGAGGCTACCTCGGTCACATTTGAAGATTGGAGTTGGTAATTATGTCAACAGTTGAAGAAAAGGTAGTGTGCCCATCATGACGTCCTCTAATGACACATCTACCTAGTATTTCATGATCCGGTTTCTTGACTTCTAAGCTTGAACTTTGGGCAGACGGTAAGTGGTGATGACTTGGTTATAGATTTAGACTACCTGCTTGTTTTTATTTTTTTACACCATTTATATATCCCATGTCTTATCCTACCCTTTAGTCATGAAGCGTGTCTAGGTGATGCAGCAAGCAATCTTTGGAGTCTTGGCCATGGATTTGTTCATGTATCATTGATTTCTTCCACTTCGCCATGACATGTTAGTAATGACGAGTCACCCCTTAACCTTTGTCGTGTCTACCCATATTGCCTTCGAGAATTTGTTTAGCCCTTAACTATAGTGGTGGAGATTTGTGTAACCGCCAAGCTTATGATAGAATACATGCTATGACTGTGCGATTGAGTGATCACCCCAAAATTGACACTTAGAATAGTTGAGAGATTTGAGTGTTTCGTTCCCATTTCATGAGGTGTTCGGCTTTGTTTTATTCTAGCATAAGGGATTTGTAAACTTATATTTTCCAGGTTTTGGGAGATATCTTTTTAGGAATCTTTCTAATAAGGTCTATTTGAGGGCAAGTAAAGTTCAAGTGGGGGTAATTGATAACATCAAATAGTCCTGAATATTAAGTGTCAATTTCCCCCGATAATGCTTGTAATTTATATCATTTATATGGATTTACGCTTTTTTTCCATTGTTTTCCACTTTTAGGTAAATTACGAGCATTGTAGCTAAAGAGAAGCGGAATTGGAGAAATATCAAAAGATTTATCATAGTATGCTGACTTTGAAGAAGTTACGGCGTAACTCATCTCTCACATTACGCCGTAACTAAAGCGTGACTCGGAAAACCAACTCATCGAAGGTTCGGCGTAACTCTCCCCAAAACTCTGACGTAACTATATTAGGTCAAATGAGGTTCCATGTTGTTGATAACTACGCCGTAACTATTTCATCAACTACGGCGTAACCAAGTAATATTAAAGACTACGGCGTAACCACTAATAAGGTTATGTCATAACCAGCAGATCTAGTGCAATATAAGAAGGAATTGATGGTTACGGCGTAACTCTTATATTAGTTACGCCATAACCCGATCGGCCTATAAATACCTTACAATTCGGCATTTCTAATCATCCCATTCTACACACAACAACGAGAGCGTGGGAAAAAGCCAAAGGCGGGTCTAGAGGAGCATACTGAGCTGTCTCGAGGAGAAATCACTCCCCTATGATAAGCATTAGCATTTTATCTTTTCTTTACTTTCAATTCATGTATTTCGTAACTTTGAATATTGAATTGATTTGTATGGTTAATATGAGCAGCTAAGCACCTCTTGGTGATGGCCTAGTTATGATTCCTTAATTGTTTTATTTGCGTTTACATTACTTCCGCATAATTATTTCTAAGTGTATGCATGCATAGTTTATTGGTAGCTACCCTTGTTTCGGTAGTTTTGAATGGCGGTAGAGGCCAATTGCCTAGGAGATATGACCAACTAACCTTAGGTGAGTGGACTGAGACGGGAAGGGTAAGATATGACCAACTGACGACCCTTTCTACTTGTGCGATTTGACCAACTGATCACCTACCGTTTGGATGAACTTAAGAATTAGGGGGTGAGTGTTTAAGTTGCTAACACCCGAGCACTCACTATTATAGATCTAGAATGTAGCGGTATGTTAGGTCACCATATTAGTAACACAAGCATCAATATAAGAAGTAGAGAAGAAGAATAGATCGGTTGAACAAATACAAACACACACACGAATAATAGAGAAGAGTTAGGCGTGGGAAATGTGAGTAAGTGAACAACCAACCCTCAAGTGAGGGTATTACAAGACTATTTATAGGAGGGAACTAGGGCAACACTCCAAGTTCCCATCTTTTCCTTATTGGGCTTGGCCTGGGCTTATGGGCCTTCTACATAAGCCTAAGCAATAACTAACATAAAGGCCATATTAAGCTAACTATTACATATGAATCACTAACACTTGAATAAGGTTTAGGAGTGATTCCAACAATCTCCCCAAGTGTTAGTGATGAATAAATGAGTAATAAGCGTTGTAGGTGTTGATGTAATAGTAGCTTTGGCGTCTTGACATTCTTCTTTCTTGTGAGAAGAAGTGTCTTGATTTGAACAATCTCCCGGTGTAGAGAAATTGTTTCCTTTGAAGTATTCTCGCTTTGGCGTCTTGTTGAAAACACAAAGACCTTGATAGATCTTAAGCACTCGGAGATCGTTAGTGTTGCCTATGTAATCACAAGCAAACTAATAGAAGATCTCTACAACTCGTATTTTAAGCGGAAAGTAAATACAAGTTATAATAACTAAGAACTCTTTGATCCTCTATGGATCTTTTGATTATAGAAACTCTATGTTTGGATATTTTTAAGACTTGAAAGACTTGAGAAAAGCTTATCAATTACAAACTATTATGGTTCCTTTTATAGGCAAGAAACCCTAATGACTCACGGCGTTTACAATGTGCGCTCCTAATACAAACATAGACCAAGCATGCATCTAGACAACCATGCAACTAATCATATTGTTTTACTAATCATATTGTTTATTCAGAGTAAGCTCAGACAATCTGGCCAACCTATCTTTCATACTGTGACGACTTTTACATATTGAGCTTATCTCTCCTACGTGGATTCGCACTTTCGGTAGAAACACGATTTACCTTTAACATACTGGCAAGTATAACCCTTGAGAATCCATCCTTCTTGACGAGAATCTCTTGGCGGATATACGAATCGATGGTTACCTTAATTCCCAACAATCCTCCCTAAGCTGGAATTTGACTAGGTTAAGTTCGGTTTCCTTGATAGATCGATAATCTTTGTTGAGGATTGTACCATTTTATGAAAAAATTTCCAAACAAGATCCTCCCATATCTTAAACACTTACGAGCTATGAAGGGCGGTTCTTGAGGATCAAAGAACAAAGATTCGGAAGAAGAACATCTCTATGATGGTGAGCTGTGAGACACCGGATCTTTGCGACAACATATGACATTATGTACATCAAAACATATAAGTTTCATACTATTCTCATCACTTCCGGTGTGTTAACTCCTGTGAGAGGTGAATCATTGAAATGAATGGGTTTGATGTCTCTTTACCAATAGCCATCACTCTTGGAGTAGCCACATGTTTGAGTTCGAAAACTATGGTACATTGATAACCATCGATTTATTGGCAAACCGGCAACCATAGAAGCGGTTTGACTTGTCTTTACGTAGTCGTTTGCTCGGGACTAGTCAATTCTTAGAATTGGTGAATTGAGAACCAAATATGGAGTCGGTTGCCTTTACCACATCCCATATTCATGTGGGCTAGCCAATTCTTGGATTCCAAAAGGAATAGACCATGGTGAATTGATGACCATACAACTCTCGTGTGAAGCATGGGTGGTTGTAGACCCTATGATTTTGAGCAAACCATTACGACTATCAACAGTTGTTGTGTCTTTACCAAAGTGTACCCTTTGGACTAGCCAACTCTTTGACATACGAGGTATATCGGGTGAGTTAAAAACCATCGAATTGTACAACCAACAAATCGCATAAAAGTTAGCTTTTTTTTTTTTTTTTTTTTTTTTTTTAACTAAGAAATTGAAAAATAACACAGAAATTGACAAATAACACAAATAGCACAAACTAAATGTAACAAAACAAGATAGTGCAGAGAGTACCAAGTATCATGATAAGGATGAGAATGAGGCTTATTGCAGTTTTAGAAGTTGTGTCTTGATCAAGCCCACCAATGTTGAAGCAGACAGTCTTTCATTGCCCACTGGATCTGGAGGAATTTCCAATTTCTGACTAAGCATCTTTTCCATAAGTCTCTTGGGCAATGGATACTTTCATTCAGCAAGCATGCAGACAGTGATCCCACTCTTAGTCTCCAATACATGTATACGAGGGAGAGGATAGAATCTCCAGGACGCAACCTTCCACCGATGTGAGTTCTTCCAAATGGAATGTGCTTTACTGTTGGGAGAATGAGAGTTAATCAGGACTTGAATATCTCGGTAAGAACATCCCAGAACCTTGTGGTTCCTTGTTGCAGTAATGGGTGGTAACAAGAGTGTGCAGTGAGCAAACCGCCCTGTCTACCAAGTGTAGAATTTCCTTGAGAAAGGTGAATTCCATTGAAGTGGAATCACAGCCGATGAATGACATTCATCTCATCATCCTTGATTCCATTTGACCAACTTATCTTGATCACTCTCAAGAAAATCGGCAGAGCCCTCGATAATGAAAGTTGAGTTATCGACTTCAAGATCCACGGAGATCTTTTGGCCATTCTCTTCGTCCTCCTACCGGGTTTATAGATTTCCCCGGAGGAGCATTTTCATCTTGAACATTTGTGGTAAGACTTGACAAGGTAGAGGAGACTTAGTTGGAACACGAAGTGCATTCATCTGTGAAGCATCTTTATCGCCCTTTACATTTTAATTTACGCAAGATCGACTTCCTTAATTGTAGAAAACGCTTGTGTGTCAATGATTGCCCTGAGATGAAGTGGGGGTGATATATCGGTGCTTCAGGAGAATTGGTAGATGGTTCGTGAGATGGACTCTTGTCGATAGAAGAAGCAACTTGAAGTTGCTTGTGAGGAATGACTGGAGATGATTCCTTGGCTGGAGCATCATCAGACTTGAGTCTTTTGGCTTCTTGAGCAACTTCATTCTCTGCAATCCTTCTCAAGTTGGTAGAATGTGTTGAAGATGATGATTTGTCCCTCATGATCTGATTATATTTGCGAAACAGGACATGATCAGGAAAAGCCTTGACTTGTTTCATTGTTAAGCCAGAGTTGTACATCGAGCATTGATTTTTCACCACCATTCTTATTTCATCTTTAGTAGGAGGTTTCTCTTTGTTCTTCTGAGCTTTGATGGCTCTCCTTTGCGCAATAGCTTCTTGCTTCCGTTGTCTTCCCTGAGCCATCATTTGCTCCACATAAGTGTCACTGAGGAAATCTCCACCTAGTATACTTTGAGCAAGAGAAGGTCTTGAAATGACTTGCTGAGTTAGAACATCCAGTGTTGAGCATACGAACCGCATTGCATCCGGTTCTCTTCTTCTCTCGGGAGTTAAAGATGAAAAGTCCTCTGTTTCAAGTTGATGAGCCAATACTTCACTTTCCTTTGACTTCTCAAACTCATCCAATCTACTTGCTTGACCTAGTCTTTCCTCCTCACTTACAGTGCGGACCAAGCTCATCTTGATTATTACATCTTTCCCTTTATCATCGGGCTTCTTAGCACTCATCTTGATTAAATCAACAGCGGGAACCTCGTAGCAATACCCAAGTCAACATATTGATGCAGTTATCAACTGGAGTGGTCATGGCAACCACATCGAAAGATCTTGAAGGTGAAGGGCACTGCGGTTCTTGAGCGAGATGAAGATTGACCATGATCACGAAGATGCATCCTCCATTTGCACATCGGCCAGATGCGGCCTTGTCAACATCGAGTTCCTTTGAAGCTTGAGAAGATACCTTATGAATATAAGATCTCTTTCTTCTTTTGTAGAGAACAGTTCCTTCTTTGAGGAAGCAACAACTCGATGAAGGATCATTGAGAGAAACATCGACCAACATATCAAGAGACCCAAAGCGAGGTGCTTCTTGTTCTTCATCGAAGAAACCACAAGCTTCCTTTGGAGCCTCCTTTAAGTTTTTCCTCTAATTCCTTGACTTGATTACGTAGTTCTTCAATCTTACTCCCAAGAAGACTTGGTCTCTGCAAGCTCCTTTTCGAGACTAGTAACCTCGTGACATACACAGTGACAAGAGCATGAGCGGATGAGAGTGTAATAGGATCTCGGCTCCACCAGCAGTTGCTCTGTGGTGGGGGCTTCATTGGACCTTCGGAAGAATCATGGTCATGCTCAATGTGAGGAAGATCTTCATTGAGAGGATCCTAACAGGGACTTGGTGTGGGTAGTCTATTAAGATCGGACTCATTATGAGTAACTAGTGTGGGTGTTGGTGGGACAAGGTGGGTGAGTGCGGGAGCAACATGAGTTGCTTCAGCAGTTGATGAGGGCCTCATCTATGTTAACTAATGGATTACCATCGGTAGCACGGTGAAGAAGGAGGATCATTAGCCGCATTCTCTCATCGCTGACCTCATTGCCTTGGGGCAACATGGGCGCAAGCAAGGATGATGTTCCCCCGAAGTGAGTTCTCATAGTTGCAAATAATTTAGCGAGTTAAAGTACCTATGGGATAAAAGGTTGGGCTTGTGTAGTGGTGTCTAAAATCATTTGCAAAATCCTTGGGTACATTAAAACTTAGCCTTTTTCTTTTGAATATTTTCAACCATGTTTTCAAAATATACTTAGAAAAATTGAAAGTTATCCTTAGGAAAGACACACAATACCATATCCAGTTGGGTGAGAAGCTGGTCCCATCCTCGACTTGTTGCTCATGCATTGAAGCGATGTGGACCAGGAACCTCTACCGGGCAAAGTTCCTTTTGACCACATATCGGTCCTTGTACCACGATAGCCAATTGCCCTTAGCCCGTAAGCACGTCTTCGATTAGAGTGAAATGCTCCATCGGCATCTTCAAGTGAAGCTTCCTCCGAATTAGGTCCTCTGTCACTATGTGCTCTGTTCCGTCAATCACGACTAATCTCTGTCTCATTCCTCTCTTGTTGATTCCCAAAGCGAGTAACCGAGATTCATATATCTCATTTGGAGAATGAGTTAGAGCATAACAAATCTTGGACCTTTTCAAGAATTCCACCATTGGTTCGTCTAATTCATATCACTTACCGTTTCCCGAAATGCAACTTTGTTGTGATCATGTTTAAATCCAAGAGCCATGAGGGATATGAGTTTTTAGGGTTATGTTTCTTGAAGTGGTGAGTGTTTGTGGATGCAAGATGAGAGGGAATTGGATTGATTTGAAGAGAGTGATGGTGGAGTGATAGTTTTTGCCCAAATTATAGTCAAAGAAAAATGGACCGTTTGGTTGACCGTCGCTAACGTGTATTGCATCTTTGACCTAACCCAAATTAACCCTTCGGTGAAACACATGGTCAATCTCGAAGTTATAACTTCAATGAAACCATCAAAGATAAGAATATCTTGGTAAGTTTCTAGAATTATTGTGCCACCAGCTCGCATTAATACTCATTGAACCTCGAACCCGTCTATAAAATGATCCCAAGCATACTTATCTCTTCATCAAGATCCCCGAATATTTACCACAAACCCTAGATGCAATAATAAACCCCAATTAACCAAATTGCATCATGAATACCAAACACGAGATCATAGATCTCACAACCTCATCTTCATCATCCTCTTCATCATCATCAAGTGGTGAATCAAACCCATGGCTACATTACTTTCCTCAACCCTATCCACGACCAAATAAATCACCCTTTCTCCTGCTTGGGAAGATGATAGTGTAGTGAATCCAAGTGAATCTGCTGATGATTACGATGACTCTATAAGGAGGAACATCATACTCGACCTCAGCACCTCGGCCTCAACAAAGGCCTCGTTCAGGAATCCGCCACTCCCCAAAGATAGAGGTGGTTCTTAGTCTCACTGCGCCATCTTTTGGTGCATCCTTTTGTCGTATAATAGAAGGGCTTAGAGAGGGTGGATGGATTGCATTTTGGTTGAAATGCATAGATGAAGCACACAGAGAGCGTTATTTTTCTCCGTCATCATGCGTGGTCATCGTCATCATCAATCGTTTGCATCAATCCATCCTCTCCATTTTGGTCCTTAGCATCTTCGTCGTCTTGGTCATGCATATCCGACCATCTAGATGAGCGGAATAGGTGGTTATGCAAGACCCACAAAAGCAAAGCCGACATCTAACGCATATCCAACATTCACCCAGATTTGAATGGAAGATATACACTAGATTAGGATTAGCTTAAATTATCAGCTCGTATCTTGAAGATGCATATGTAGTAGAGTTGACTTTATGTGGTATAAAGTATGCTGCTTCTTGAATGAATGAATGAATGAACAATTTGACTTCAATTTCTTTTCTTGATATTAAAACTTGGTGGAATCAAATTGTTTGCTTGATTACTTTTATTTTCGGAAGAAACAAGCAACACTCTTTAAGCTATCTTGACCATGTACTAATGAACCACATGATGAATTTCATCTTGATCATGGGATAGGCAGGAATGCCGATTCGAGACAAGGAATAGACAAAATGCAATCGAGACAGCGCAAAATAGACACAAACAAAACACACAAGAACAACACAAAGACAAACAAACTAAAAATTATTAGGCAGTTAGTGTTAGTAAATAATTATGAAAAAAAAGAGGTTTAAAAGCAAATTAGAAAATTAAAAGATAAAATATATTAAATAAACGCTATCACTATTGGCAAAATGATGTTTTGCAAACCTAATGATACAAACCTAATGATAGAAGCAAATTTATAGAAAAAGAGCATTTATTGAAAAATATGACACAAAAATATGCGAGTTTGCACAAATCCTCCACAGGCATATGCCTCCCAGAGGCCTATGCCTCCCCTTAAACTATGGTCAAGGGTTTAGCATTCCAATATTGACCACAAGGTGTTGAAACCTTGGTCCATCAAAAGCTTTGTTAATAGGTCTGCCACATTATCATCGGTATGAATTTTAGCCACTTTTATCAAATGTTTTTCATATGCATTGCTGATTTCAATGTGTTGTGTTCATTGTGAAAAAGCGGATTTTGACTATCGAGATGGTACTTTGATTATCTATATGAATTGTAGTGTTCATGAAGTTGTACCCATAGTCCGACAATTGGTTTGAATCAAGGACTGTCACGACAATTTGTAGCGACAACATACTACTTGCTTGATGGTTGAGGCAGACCACAATGGTTTGTTTCTTGCATTGCCAAGAAATCAACCTTTGCCAAGAAATTGGCGACCTCGGTTGTGGATCTTCTATCGGTTGCACCGGCATAATCACTGTCACTATATGCTTCAACTTGAAAGGAGACTCTTTTGGGTACCAAAGGCCTAAAGAGGTTGGCCTTTGAGTGCCAAAGATCTTTGTGACATTGAGATGGGAAGAAAGTGGAGTGACTTGATGTCGAGAACAAACACTCATGACAAATGTAATATCGGGCCTTGAGGTGTTAGATACATCAATGAACCAATCATGGAC
>CM040240.1:156723153-156744813 GCA_022545495.1 Chrysanthemum lavandulifolium
TAATGCACAACATTCTTCAATTTGGGATTGTTGGTCTTTAAGTAAAAGAGCAAGATCCGATGAGGAAAAGTTCGCTTGTTCAACGAAAGTCACCACATGATCATTATTTAGATCCTCAAGTATAACCACGGTGTCAATTTGATTGTCAAAGGAAACCATAAGGTCATCTTGATCGTCAAATGTAACTACGAGGTCTAATTGCAAATCGTCGGAATGAGATGTAAATGACTCATTTTGAACACTCTGAGCCTTCAGGATGCGTATGTTGGCGGAGATATTAGATCGAGATAAATATGGTTTGTTCACCGAGACAAGCAATCGTTGTCATACATCGGGCCTGTGTCACTCATGTGTAACTCATGCATATTAGCCATCAACATAATAAATGCATTGGCCTGCAAGTCCTCCATATCATCATCCGAGTCTCAGATCCGCCATAAAACTCTGTTTTTGTTTGTGAGAGTTCCACCGCCTTCATCCTAAGAGCCAAAAGAAGAGCCTCTTTGAAATAAGCACGCCTTAGTCCTCGCCTGGGCATGCATTAGCTGTGTGTCCTTCTCATTGCGCTTGTAGCATCAAGACTATTCAACCCATTCTCGAGCATTTCTGCTCCACCACTTGAGCTCGTTGTTATTCCTACCCACAACATTAAACCCTTGACCACCGCCCATCCGACGACCATAACCACGATTCTCGAACTTCAACTCGTCCATTGTTCACCAACCGATTTCGTGTGTTAGATGAGGAACGAATACGATTGTTTGATTTGTTGGTATAACGTCTAAAAGCATTAGCAATCATAACAAATCCTTGTTGCAATGCTTCGAACGGATCGGATTCCTCATTAGCTTCACTGAAAAATGCTTGAGCATTGTTGTTGTTTTATGGAACCAATTGATTTTGTTGAGATTGTTGTGATTGATCATTTGGTGTGATAGTACAGTTGGTTGAGTTGCTTGTTGAGGAGGATAACTGTTTTGAGCATACAAGGCAAGTTGTTGATTTTCCGGAGTTGTCGTTGAAGCAATTTGAGCACGGAGAATCCTTTCCCTATCAACTTCCTTTTCATGAGGCTTCAAGTAATCGTACAACAATCCATATGTAGAATGATGCATATTCTTCATTGACGGAGATAAATGACATACTTCTCCTATTCGTGACCAAGACTACTCGTGAACTTAGTATTAATCGCAATTTTGGCATGATGATGTTGTGTTTATCCAAATCATTGATGATGTCCGAGAATTGATGATGATAAGACTCTAGTGTCTCCGTGTTCAATCATGAAGTATTCATAAGCCAAGTAAATTTTGATTCCATATCCTCCCCGACGAGTGCAGATCCTTCCATAAGTAGATGAATGTGTTCCACATTTTCTTTGCGCTTTTGAGCATCAACACTTCAAGAATTGGGTTTGGTAATCCTAAAAGGATATATTGCATTGCAAGCTCATCGCCTTCATAGTGTAGAAGTTCTTCGGATTCAAGTGCTCCAATCAGAGCAATGTTTGATTGTTCATCTCTTGGTGGATTAGCATTAGGATCTCCTGCACAATAACATTAGGCATCTCAAATGGACCTTCCAAGATAACCTTCTTTAAGAACTTTCCATGTGGCTTCTTCGCATCACAAAACCTAAAGAACCTTATCACCCATTGATCATAGTTTCTCGGAGTGAGCATGGAGGTCTATCAAGTGATCCACCTCATGAATTGATTGTTGGTCGCTTAAAGCTTCACACATCTTTGCAAACCAAGTGGGTTCCTTCATAGTGTTCCTTGATGGATGTTGATTGAATTCATTTGTGTAGGGTTGAACTTGAAGACTTGGCGGTGTTTGAACCATTTTTGGTGGAGGAATTGCTCCAAGTTGTGGAGTATGTTGTTGATAAAATTGTTGTTGATAAATTGCTTGTTGTTGATTCCATTGTTGATGTTGTGGACTTAGTTGTTGTTGTCGTTGAGAATAAGTGTAAGGGAAATAGTTAGAGTATGGTGGTTGTGACATATTGAAAACTTGTGTTGGTAAAAATGGATCTTTGTAGTCGAATGAACCTTTGTTGATGAAGTGTCCTTAGCGTAGAAATCATAAGAAACCAAGTAGGACTTATGTAAAAACACCAAAGTTACGCGAATAAAGAGAGTTACGCAGTAGTTTTAGCCACGCGTAAGTAGGGTAAATGCACTAAAGTTATGCGAGACACAAAGTTAGGCGAGAAAATTAGGCGTAGGATTACCTTATGCGAAGACTAGGCTTAGGCGTAAGATGAATCTTATGCGAGGATTTCACGCCGTAAGGTTTATGCTCTTATGTGAAGTTTAGAGTTTTGTTTCAAATGATCTTTTACACTATCACAAAGGCAAAAGATATCCAAAGTCGACGTATTTTCGTGCTTATCTAAGCAAGAAAACACGGAGTAAACCACTAAAACGAAGATCAATCCAAGGAATAACTTACGCGTAATATTAGGGTTTTGATACGCGAAGATTACTCAGAAAATGATTTTGACCAATGATGTTTCTAAACCAGTTTTGTATGATGAAATAGCTTCAATAACACCAAAATGACACAAAAGTGTGAAACTTGATGATCCAAAGCTCTCAAAACGGTTACGTAGGTTTACACCTCGCTCAAAACAAGCTTAAAAACTTAGATCCACGCTGTAAAGTTTGAATCTTTTTTGCCAAAAACAGTTATTTTAACACCTTAAAACATTGAAAGTACAAGAATCTTGGATTAAAAAGTGTAAAACCGTATTTTTAAGCTTAACCAAAGATCACGTTACCTTTACGCCAGAAGACCAAAAACTTACTTCAAAAGCAATAACGATTCACCCAACTAGTTGGCGATTGACACCACTGTTAGGTCACTAGTTTTACAAACAAGCTTAATAGAAAGAGATAAAGGCGATTGAACAATAAACCAAACACACACAACACACGATATGCTTATGACCGGTTATGCGTAGGATGTGAGTGAAAGGAATAATTGAACAACCAACCCTCAAGTGAGGGTTATACAAGACTATTTATAGGCAAAGAGCTAGGAAACACTCCCACTCCTTCCCTTTCCTTATCGGACATGGGCCTAAGCTTATTTCTACATAAGCTAGACCTTAAACAAACATAAAGGCCATAATAAGCTACCTATTACATATAAGTAACTAACACTTGAATTAAGGTTTAGGAGTGATTCCAACAGACACTATCAACAAACTTGCCAAAGACAACATCGTCAACGGACTTCCAAAGTTCAAATACACCAAGGATCACCTATGTCCATCACGCAAACAAGGAAAAGCAAAAGAGCATCATATAAATCCAAACCCGTACCTAGTTTGGAAGCAAGGTTGCATATGTTGCACATGGACTTATGTGGCCCAATGAGAGTTGAAAGCATTAATGGGAAAAAGTATATTCTTGTTATCGTTGATGACTATTCAAGATATACATGGGTTAAGTTTCGAGGTCAAAAGATCAAGCACTAGGCATCATCATCACCTTCCCGAAACGATTCAAGTACTTCTTCAAGCTCCGGTAAGAGTAGTAAGAGCGGACAACGGAACATAATTTACTAATCGGGAGTTAAGAGCTTATTTTGAAGATGTTGGAATCACACATCGACATCGCTTGTCGAACTCCATAGCGAATGGGGTAGTTGAAAGAAGAAATCATACTCTTGTGGAAGCCGCCGCACAATGCTAATTTATTCTAGTGCAATGCTATTTCTATGGCCCGATGTCATTGCCACTACTTGTTTCACTTAGAATCGATCCCTAATCCATCCAAGATTCAATAAAACCCCATATGAGCTAATCAACAATGAAAACCCGATATCTCTTACCTTCACGTGTTCGCGCTTTGTGCTATCCAACGAACGACGTAGAAGATCTAGGAAAACTAAAAGCTAAAGGTGATATTGGAATCTTCATTGATACTCAAAAACTCGAGGGCATTCAGTGGTGTATAATGTAAGAACTAGGAAGATAATGGAGACGATGAATGTGAATTTTGACGAACTTCAAAACGGCTTCCGAGAGACTCGCCTAGAACCCGCGCTTAAACCGATGGCTTCTAATCATAACAGATTAGAACCCGCACCAAACCCGTAGACTTCTCGACACATCGCTCAGATCGATACAACAAAGAGCTCCATCAACTTTGCCGATACACCTCATGAACAAGAATGGGAGAAATTCTTCGAGTTAATGTTCGATGAATACTATGGGGAACTTCGACAAATGAATCAAACCATTATTCCACCGCACCTGCTCAAAATCATCCACCACCACCAACAAGATGCATCCACAACGGTCGAAACCAATGCACCAACTCCATCAACGCTATCTACATCGACCGCAAATCCTATTCTTGAAACAATCTTACCAAGAAATGATGAGCAAAACCAAAACATATCATTTCAAGAAGAACCTACACAAAACCGTAATGATGCAACGTTAGATGAAGACTTATTTGAAAACTCGCTTGCTACGGAATCACCGAATCATCTTCAAGCTTACGAACCATCTAACTCACATATGTTTAACCAACGGTATCCTTCTACTCAAGTGGACAAAAGACCATCCAATTGACAAGTTATTGGTGAAGATTCACGGCCAATTCAAACGAGAGCCAAATTGCCACAGCATTGCGACTTTGCATTTACCTTTGCTCAATTAGCAACATTGAACCAAGAACATTCGGGAGGCAATGGCACATAATGCATGGATAGAAAGCAATGCAGAGGAACTTCTCCAATACCGCTACATGACTCTTGGGATATGGTTCCAAGACCAATTGACATTCGCGGTCATTGATCACAAATGGTTATGGAAGAACAAAAGGGATGAAGAAATCACTATAATTCGCAACAAAGCTCATCTTGTGGCCAAAGGATACTGAGACAGAAGAAGGGATAGACTTTGAAGAGTCATTCATACGCGGTAGCTAGACTTGAAGCAACAGATATTCTTAGCCTATGCAAGATACAAAAACATCACGATTTATCGATGGACATTAAGACGCGTTTTGAATGGAACTCGAAAGCGTATGTACGTGAGTCACCAAAAGGCTTTATAGACATGGAACATCCGACTACATCTACAAACTCAAAAAGGCAATCTATGGTTTGAAACAAGCTCCGAGAGCATGGTATGACGAACTTTCTTCTTTCCTTATCCTAAACAATTTCACCAAAGGAACTCGTTGATCCTACCTTGTTTACACAAACATGCAAAATGACATTTTGATTGTTCGTATTTACGCGGGACGACATCATCTTTGGGTCCACTAATCCGAATCTTTCAAAACATTTTGAAAATCTCATGAAAAGCAAATTTGAAATGTCCATGATGGGGAACTAAAGTTTTTCTTGGTTTACAAATACATCAATCCCCTCGTGGAATTTTTATTAATCAAGCTAAATATACAACCGAGATTTTGAAAATCATGGTATGGATAATTGTGACTGGCTCGGTACACCAATGGTAACTTCACCAAAATTGGAGCCGATTTATTTAGGAAACCTATCGATCCAAGAAATATTGGAGCATGATTTGTTCTCTCATGTACCTCATCGCTAGTCTAATTCGATATTCATTTTGTTGTTTGCTTATTAGCACGGTTTCGTGCAAAGCTCACCGAATCGCACCTCAAAGAGGTTAAAAGGATCTTTCAGACCGAAAATATCCATTCACATGGGACTTTGTATCCAAGGAAGCCGGATTTGATCTAATAGCCTTTTCGGATGCGACCACACAGTGATCAAGTTACGAAAAGTACATCGTGAGGAGCACAATTTTGGGTGAAAAGTTAGTCACCGGTCTTCAAAGAAACAAGATTGCACCGCACTTTCAACCACCGAAGTGAGTATGTGTCTCATCTCGTGTTGTGCTCAAGTTCTATGGATGAGAACACAACTCACAGATTATGGCTTTACTTTCGATAAAATACGATGTATTGTGACTCAAAAGTGCCATATCCATCTCATGCAATCCTGCTCATCACTCAAAGACTAAGCACATTCGTGTCCGTTATCACTTCATAAAAGAACACGTGGAAGAAGGTATTGTTGAATTATTTTTCGTGAAGATGCATTACCAACTCACGATCTATTTACTAAAGCCCTTCCAAAAGAAAGGTTTAACGATTTGGTTCGACAAATTGAATGCGAAGCCCAACCCCGAGGAGTTAGAACTTTTCTCGAATCTTCTTGAAAATG
The DNA here is from genome assembly GCA_022545495.1 of Chrysanthemum lavandulifolium. Taxonomy (NCBI): domain Eukaryota; kingdom Viridiplantae; phylum Streptophyta; class Magnoliopsida; order Asterales; family Asteraceae; genus Chrysanthemum; species Chrysanthemum lavandulifolium. The sequence goes on from CM040240.1 coordinate 156,729,372, forward strand.
ATTTTCCAAAAGCTTCACTGTAAATATTTTGAAAACAAAATACAAAGTTTGACAAACCAACAAAAGCAAAATATAAAAATAATTTTTTTAAATAAAAACAATAAAAATAAAAATCTAAAATATTCTTCTATTTACATGTCTCTCAGATAATCGATATTCAGACGCTTTAGAAATGTCATTTAACAATGATACTGGACATGTATGATGCTTGAACGAGAGTTCTTTAATGTTTTCCAAAATATGTTGTTTCTCAAAATTTCTTCAAAATGGCTTTCGATACTTCAAAGATGAAACCCGGATTAAAATGATGACTTTTGATTATTTTCAAATCAAAACTCGTGTTTATAAAGAAAAATCAAGTGTACGCTCAAAGGCACTACATTTATAATCGGTGAGAAATCATCATCATCTTGAGCACCTTTTTCAAGATCGTGCAAAAGATTTTCAAAATCTTTCAAAATATTTTATGCTCAAGATAACTCCTTCTAAAACCCTTTAATTGATTATGCTTTATTAAAGGGGAGTATAAAACCAAAATGTTCCAAATTCATGCTTAAATCAAACCGCTTTGTCTCCCCAAAAGAGTCTAAAATGATGTTTAATCTGTTGATATCAAAAATATCACGAATATGCTATTTTGAGGGGAGAAGACGTGATTAAAATGTGATCAAATGTTTAATGATTGTTGTTTGAATCTCATAAGAGCTCGACTCAGTCGGAACCAATGAATTGACGAGAAATCTAAGTCAGGAATTGTACCATCTCGAGAAACTTTCTATGGACTTGACCAGGACGGGTAATAATTTCAAGTTAGTTCTCTAGTGATGTAAACGTGTCTTGAATCGGTCGTGTACATTTAAAGTCGATCAATTCAAAAAGTGCGAACTCTACCCTCTCTGTGCAGATTTAAATTAAAAAAATATAAGCACAAGTGAAGGGGGGAGTGTTTCTATAAATTTAAAACTCAAGTGTTCCAAACATGTTTTCAATCATAAACACTGAGAGATTTTCAAGAAAAGGTTTTATGGCAACATGGGATGATCATGGAGTTATAAGGTGACTAAGGATAGGAAATCAGCCCTATGATCCGCCAGAGCTGGAGGATCTACCTAAGGACAATACCCATATTTAGTATTAGAGGTCCTTAGGTATGATTGAAAAAAGGAGTAATGAGAAAGGAGAAAGAAGGGTTGAAGAATTAAAAGAAAGGTAATGAAAAGGGTGAAAAGAAATAGCCTCCATAATCAACCTTAGGCGTAAACCGGTTCAATTCATCCACTCACGGTTGTCACTAAGAAGACATCGTATTGAAGACAAGACGCCATGGACCCAAAGTGACGACCGCACCTAACAGCCTAGCCACTCAATTCCTCTTAAAAGGATTTGTTTCATTCTCACCGGGAACCCTACATAATCTATCGACTTTCTCCCAGAGATTGTTGGTATTGAAGAAGGAGACCCTCCCTAGTCTCCGCTTAGGAAAACCAAATGCACTAATCGAGTCTAGAGCCACTTAGATTCATTAAAAGATCTCATAGGAACACATGACATTTCATCGCTTGTTGTTCATCATTAAGGACACAAGTGATACATTCTATAGTTCTACGAGATCTTAGCAATCGCGTAACATTTATGAGGATTTACAATTGTGATCCCTGAGTGAATGGAAATTCGCCGTGGTCAACATCAAACACCCCGACAGCAGGTCACTTCGGTAATTTTTATGGGTTACGCTTAGTGTGTCTCAATCGGTCTACGATTGTAGTTGATGCTTCAGGTACTTTAGTGACTCACCCGAATCAGATGTACTTCGTATGTCGTGTTAGCCTCTCGAGGGCCTCCAATTTCGTGAACAAAACTTTGTAAGAATTAGAGATGTGTTTTCACAATACCGTTAACACCCTCGACGCTCGAACTGTAAGGCCGGAAATCCCGCTAAGGAGATTCCTTTCACGAATCGAATCCGTAAGATGTGGGTCATTACTTGAACTTGTTCAACGTAATGCCAACCGTCCCTTAAGGGATTCGAACGGGTTGATTCGACCGACCAAGGTAAATGGAATCAAGACATTCATCAAGAGAACAATTGTAGTAATCAATTCTTTAAGAAAAGATTACAATGATCAATTGGTGTTCGCGATCAGACTGGAAGTCACGATGGATGATCGCACGAGGAAGAGATCGCGATTCTCCATATGCTCATACCAACAACATCATTGGAATCTAAAACTCAAAAAGAAGTGTGAGCATGGTGGAGAAAGATGAGACACCTAACCAAAAAAGTTGACAAACCATGCATTTACACCATCAATCGATCACAAAGCATGAAGGAACGAAAATCAAGACTATTATCTTACTTTTCATTTTTTAGTAGATCCCAAAATAAGCTGGCCATCAAGATTCTTCGGTAATAAGATAACTTTTCCCAAAAGGTTGTCCAAACCTATTACCTAGTAGATCTCGAAGAACCTGGAGTTGTCCACTGATAAATCTCTTCAAAAGGACACTCAAATTGCAATGGAGGTATGACTTTCATAACACTTATCTCTAAGTGATATTAGTAATCATGTGTATGATTAATCTATACCTGTCACTAATCGAAAATTATGTGTTTATATTTTTTCTTCTCATATAAATATCTAAATACATTTGTATGATATACGTGGTGTCCTTAGAGAACTTCGTATTTACATGTAGTCGTCCGTCTAACCCTAGGTGTATCAATATGTGTTGTCCAAACCTAATATCTAAAAACCTAATCTTTCTAAACACAAATTTCAAAAACTCCTCCTTCCCCATAAAAATATCGAACGATAAACCCCCTCTCCAACAAATCCCATTTTTCAAATATTCCACTTTTAAAATTCTCACACACTCACAACTTCACCTTCTTCGTCATCTCATTTCGATAAATCCAATCCAAGGAAGAACTTCATCATGGTCTACATCGCTCTTGTGATCATTGTCATCTCGCTTATCGCCCTCGAATACCCCATGATCAAATTCTCGCATGGAGACATGTTTTTTGTTTTGTCAATCTACATTTGTATCATCTATCCTCCTTTGTATTGCTTTGAGCATTAAAATTAAATATAAATAATGTCTTAGTTATCTCATTTCATTTCCACGTAATATGCTTTCTTTTTATTTTTCCCACAACGAGCATTCAAAATATTGACGTGTTTAAAACCATTAATGTGAGTTCAAGAATTAACACTGGCTAAAACACATTTATTTTGTAACACGTGAAACTATGAGTTATATAAATAGAACGTACGTCAAAACAAATATCTGTCACCACTGTAGGTCTCCCGGATCCCAGGATCTTAATTGGCCGGATCCCTTTTCAAAAGGAACCAGCGGAACCGGAAGAACATATGACAGAAACTCATGCACTCTTCTCCTTTTCCTACATAACACTTTAACATCACCCTAAAAATCATTTTATGAAAACTTGCTATAAAGTAGCTCCACTAAAATGTTAAAAAGAATGAATTAAAAATATAGGAGTGTCATTGTTAATAAAATAGAACAAGTTAATAAAACCGTTAGGAGATCCTATCTTGTCACTTTGCTATAATCCAAAACTATGATTAAGAATGCTTAAAAGTGTCACCAATCAAAAACAATAGTATTCTCGAAGCTTTACTATGTATTAACATACTTATGTAAACATTCTTCCCATGTCTATAGGTCTCATGAATATGACTTGATCATCAACTCACTTATGCCTAAACTCACTTATGACAATCATGTTCTTGGGTTAAATAATTGATACGCGCACAACAGCATGCTCAGGTAAAGGAAACTTCCTTTTCTTCGAGCAAGTTTTTCAACCACCTAGGCAAAGTGAACCTAAGCGTTGTAGTGTAGTATTAGGGTAAGCCTCGGGATTGATATCGTTCTCTGGGGAATAGGAATGCTAGTAAGAAATTACTACGCTAAGGTTGGGGTTGAGAAAGATTATTTTTTATCTTTTTTTATTTTTAGAAAGTTGAAAGGATCGATCTCGGTATTGGATTTGGGGTGGTACTTCTTCCAATTACTCTACTTATCTAATTATCTAATCTAAGCTAAGCGTGTACTTTATGTCTAATTGATGTGCTCGTTATGATGATTAAAAATGTGTCTACCTAGATACTATTACTCCTAGTTATCTTTTCTTGATGGTTTAATTGTCACATCCTTATTCTTAACACGTTGTGTCTTCTAAGGTCGTAAAATTTGTTTTAGGGTTTTACTCCACAATTATACCTCTCTAAAAGTCTGAAAATCGAATTCTATATATAGAGTTACAACTGCGACGACGTCAGTCTTAAATTGTCGCCGTCGGATCGCCGCCATTAGGGTTTTGTCTTGACCAAGTCAACTTTGTGACGGCGTCACGTTGTGGTTGTGGCGCTCGTCGACCAACTTCGTTACGCCGTCCGAACGGATCTAGGTCATCCGAGTTGTGACGCCTACTCTTTAAAGCTCGACGCCGTCAGTACAAAATAGCAATTTAACTCTTGAGCCGTCGCAATTAGAGGGATGGCGGCGCTTTGTTTGTGACGCCGTCTGGTAAACTTCCAGCACTTGGGTGTCTTGATCTTGACTTTAGCCATTTCTTTACATATTCACGCCTTTTCGTCCAAATAAGCATCATTCCAGCATTTTGCCTTCAAGAGACCTAAAAGTGAAAAAGAACGAAGTTAAGCAAGAATGATATAAAAAGTGGTCGATTAAAGGCTTAAATGACCCTCAAAGTGTACCGCTTAAATCCTTATCAAATATCTCTACACTTGGTATTTGCTTGTCCTCAAGCAAATGTGCTTTTGGCCATTAAATTTATAAGTTAGGGGGCATGAAGCATTGGTTTAGAACAATTCACAACAAGTATAAGCTTCGCAAGTGGTGTTTGGATACTCTCCTCTCTCGGGTGTATATGAAATATATCAAATTGGAAATGGAAGATAAACACTCATTAACCGGTCCTAGTACATAGATTACCATAGGCTTCAGACTAGATCAAACCTCCATCGCTTTGGCGTAAGCACCTAGGAAAAAATATCTAAGAGGTCTTTTAAAGGGTTGTAACTTTAGGCTTACGTAGGGAAACAAAGGGTTTGGTTGACAAAGGCGATTTAGTGGTGGCATGTAAAAATCTTTATGTTACAAGCATGAGAAGAATGGCATTGCTAAGCCAAGACTCGACATTCTAAAATCTAGATAACTTTGAAACAAACAAACATAAATATAAAGATATATGTAGATGGTAGCCCGTATGTTCTTTTTTTTCATATTTTTCATTTTTTTTTTTCAACACTTTTTTTTCGATTTTTTTTATTATTATTATTTTTTTCATACACTATAACTCTACCATCCTCTACCATAACCTCAAAATATAAGAGAATTATAGGCACATCCCTACACTTGAGTTTTTATTACTCTAACACTAATTTGACCCGAATTGAAAAGATCAAAACACTTGAAGTACATTATTACGTAAATAAAGGAATTTGAATTTAACGTTCTTTCCGTCACTCCATAAAATTTAACTTTTCCCATGAGTCCCAATCGTCCCAAGCTCGTATACAAAGGATATCACTCGACTTAGCAACTTATGCAAGTAACTAGATAAATGAACTAAGGGTTTAGTATGATAACAATAATGCACTAAAAGTGAGTGCATACAAGGTAGGCTAAGGCGATTTGGGTGTACATTTGGGGTGGATTGTAAACAATGCTCTTCATTGATATTCCGAACCGAAACATCACGAGAACCATGAAAAGGATAGGCTCACGAGGGTTAACTAAGGGTATCGTGTACTAAAGATGAGTACAACGCAAGGTTGTGGGGAATTACTCAACCGATGTGGAAGAAGTAATTATAATACGGGTGTCAAACAAGGGTTATCCTAATGCCTCTTATCATTTAGTTATTCCTAACTACACAAGTGTAGTCTCACTAGCGATCTCGGGATGCATCACAAAACAAGTTCTAGAATTTATTATACTACAGGTACACTCTCGAAGCATTAAAGATAAATGCTTTAATTCCTACAAATCTAAGGGCGAACCTCACATTTTTGGGGTGGAATTTGAGTGGTAAAGGGTTTTGTGTTAGTCATATAACTTCCTACCCATGAGACGCTTTATTAAGACTAATGGCCCACTCCTACATGTCATGAAAAATTTTAAATTTGGTGCCAAAATTACCCTAACCAATATTTCTCATGGTTTATTACACAAATGAAATTTGACAAGAAATAATAATCAGGATAAGCATAGTTTCAAAGTTCCGCTTTATTCTCCTCCCACACTTAAAGAATATTGTCCCCAATGTTCCCGAAAGTATCAAAGTTATGATAACGGAGGTAATTAAAGAGAAAGAAACTAATACTCCACGATTAGCTCGGTAGAGATCCGTGTGAAGTAGTGGTTAAATTCTTCTTCAAGAAGAATGTATCGTGAAAAGCTCCATCCAATCTTATGCATCTTCTTCTTAATAAATAAAACATGCACATTTAAGAAAATAGACGAAACCTTAGCATAAAATCGGCGGTAAAATTATATATGACCTACTAAACTATGATATAATGCTTGTGGAATGGATGGTTACGGTTTTCGGAAAATTAAGACACGAGATATTCAAAAATTTATAAGTAGCCTGTAAAACGAGAAAGTAAGATAAGTTGCTTCTCACACCGCGCCATCAAAGTTATCCCCGAGAGAAATGGTCTGCTGCGTTTTCGGAAAAATTACATCTTTAGAATCTGGAAAAATTTCTACAAAACATCCATTATGACTCGATACAAGCATTTGACTCTAACAAACACACACATATATATATTTTTCAAGAATTGTAATTCTCATGTTCACGTTCTTAAAAAAAAAAAAAAAAAAAAAAAAAAAAAAAAAAAAACGTATGTAGTCTTTCCTACATTTATCCTTTTTCTAAAATACCTATATATGTAATTAAGACGTGGTTAAAGACAAAATAAAGCATTCTCACAAATTCAAACATGAGAATAAACAACTAATGAAAAGATATATGACACACAAACAAATAATCCAACCAAACAAGTATTGGATAAACCACACCACAAACAAATATATACACATCAAATTGTTCTAGGATCACCACATCATCACCAAGTCAAGATAGTCTAAGTTATTAGATGGCCAAATAAAATTGTTTCAATCCACAACAAAACATAATTATCCATAAACAATCCACAAATAAATACATGAGTCATAGGGTAATCCTCCCGCACGGGGAATGGGTCAATCTACAAGTGTGGGTCAAGTCGATCGCGCATGGACAAATGTTGCATCCGTCGACAAGATGATCATATGTCTAGTTGGCCTCGATCCTGCTGTCTTCTCCACGTGTCCATACGGCCCATCCACACTCCCTAGTGGGCTGCCGCCTCCACTAGACATGTACTGTGGGCGCCGGTGAGCCTCCGCCCATCTCCCTGGCCGGTATCTTGGCATCGGCCGCTCGTCATCATCATCATCTGAATCGCTGGGTTGAGCATGGAACCATGAGTTGCCCTACCATAATCCATGATGACCTCCATAGCCTATGGGACTTAGCTCGACGACCTTCGGCTCACACAACATTGAGGTACTGGGTACCTCCCGACTGAGATGCCAGGGGGTGAGCCAACCGGGTAACAAACATAACACCATACACCCTATCCTCATACCTCGCCGCTAGTGGGCCTCGGTATTCGGCCAACAGAATGGGATGTTACGGATGCACACCGCCGGCCAACATGCGTTAGAGATAGAATAGATGCGGTAGAGTGACACGATGACCCGTGCCCTAGCGCCCGTTATGGTGAAAGTGATGCAACGGTGCACGAGCCTTATTCACGGATCCCGCATCCGTGAGGCAAGGGTACTCTCAAGTAACATACTCACCGTTGGCTATTGTGTTCCAAACCAATTCCCATATGTCCTCCCTATTGACAAACCCGGCCCCAAGTTAGCTCAAAGACATCGCTCTCAAGATCCTTGCACTATACAATACCACTCACTAACCAAACTCAAGTACGGACATAGCCCTCCATTCTCCACCCAACCTAAATCAATCACGAAACCCAATGTTATTTCGACCGCGAAATAATATCCATCAAATAAGACGCGTGAAACTCACGCACCAACTTGCCATACACGGGCTCACATATCCTAAATAACCTTTCCCACTAGGGATCAGTGAACTTATCTGTCCTAAAACTGTTCCAAAATTCCCTAGCAAGATCATGTTGCTCAAGAAATCCCCAATCCACAACTGCCCCTGCGTCAATGGATTGATGAAGCAAATTATTGTAACGAGTTTGGAACTCTTCCTTAACAAACACTCCCCATCCAACAAAAGTGTCAACAATGTTCTCCTGGGTACCAGAATATTGTCCCTTTGTTCTTCTTGTCCTCTTGCTCATTTTTCCAAAGCGAAATCAAAAGATTGGGAACAAATGAGTAACATTCAAGCATTAATAATGACATCGGAAGGTTACAAGGCGCCACGACGAAGCGATGCCTTCACACCAAGAAAAATTCGATCCGCATTTGCGAGGGAAAATCCAAGTTTTTTACCATAACCCTTAACCCAAACACCCCTGCTACAGCAACAATGGTGCATTGGCGAGGTGGTTTTAGTCCCTAAGTTGTCTAGGCTTCTCACACAATCAACCCACATGATAACACTACTATTCACCTAATTGTTGGGTCCAAAAATTGACCCAATCGCCTACGAACAAGATTTGAAAATAAAATAGCCTAACTCACTAAATAAATAGTGAGTGACTCATCGATAAAGAAATCAATGAGTGTTGTTTTATACTCTTTACTTACCGATACGGTGTGATGAGTAAAATATATGAGCCATGAAACAACACCATTGACCTTTGAGATTTGACAAATGTCTCAATGATCTTGAAGACGCTATCTCTACATATAGGTGAAAAATATCGGTGGGAACTTACAAGATAAGTCAAACAAGTACAAGACATTACCAAAGAAGTGAGAATATTAGTTATGACAATTCAAAAGGATGGTTGGTGCTTTTCCAAAAAGAGGAAGATGAAGAAGGACCATACGATCATGACATTTAACCAACTTCACATGTCTTTTTATTTTATGTACCTATATATATGTTTGTATTGTAATAGAGATAGGTATGTATCCTAGAAAAACACATAATACTTAGTATTAGTTGATAGGATCATCCTCTCATTAAAACACAAGCATAGCTTGGATCAATGAGAGTTTATTTGTCATTCAATGGGGATAATATACCGAAATTATCCCCGTAAAAAGTTGAGGATGTTATCATGTAGTCTAGTTGGTATTGAGAAATCTTGCAACAATTGTTCATCTTTATTAATGAAGTTGTTATTATCAAAATTTACTCAATTCTTTGGACCAACAAGTGGTATCAGAGCTGGTGGATTATTCTTATAATCTAGATCTGTTCATGACTACTGATAACATTCTTCATAGTCAATAGAAATAAATGTAAAATCTTCAAAAACTGCTACTGATGTAGCAATTTTTGAGAGGGAGTGACACATTTATTATTGACTGAAAACACGTATCCATCCCTGAACCCCAAAATAATTCACACATCAACACAAAAAAATTCACACCCCACATAAATCATATCCAACTAACACCAAAAACCAAAACCGCCATCTTCAAATCTAGATCTTGATTTAACAAAACTGATATAAGGAATCTTTGAGCCAAGCTTTTGAGAATGTCATCATGTCATCCCATATCGAGCTTCAACTTGATGTGTTTCATGTTGATCGAGCCCAAAATTTTGTAGTTCTCGAGCTTGGGATGCTCATGTCACATTACGACCGAAATGGATTTTGTGATGATGATATAAAGGGTTCTCAAGGTGAGGAATGTTTTAAGATCCACGTGAGAATGCTTATTAATAACCCCTGAAGCTTCGTTATACCCAATATCAATCAAAAATTGCGAGCGTCTCTTTAGTAGGTACAGAGAGAATTCAGGTTGGTATGATGTCGAATGAGGAGGACAGACCCGTAAGTGCGGGGTGATGGTGAGTTTCTTGTGATTGAGCATCACCTTCACGACGATCGTCCTTTAATCATCCGCATTGTATTCTAGAATTGCTGTATGTAGATCTCCGAACGATTGGCGAGTTGGTGAGCATGTTACGATAGCGATGATTCTTCAAAATATCCTTTGAATGAGACAAGAAGATTCCGAGCGGTGAGAGTTTCAAAGTCAACTCGAGATTGTTCTTTCCAATCTTCATTGGATAGCCATGCGGAAAATATCGACAATGGTGAGAACGTTTGGTGCATCCACATTCATTTGAGCTTCCATGTCGTGATCTCAAAACACATTTAGCCAAAAGAACCAACATATCGAAAGACATAATGTTAGTCAATAGAAGGTTTTATTGTCTACTTGTCGAATGAGATATGTCAATGATTATTCTGAGTCCAAAGTCACTTGTTTGTTCAACGGTCCAATGACGTCGAAAAAAGTTTAAATGAGTTAGTTAACTACGTTTTAAAGTTTATGTTAGCACTTATTTTCCACAACATATTAAACGTTTAAGCTTATTAGTGACATTTATTGGTTTCGTGACGTTATGATTTATTTATTTACAAGTTTGCACGCGTAACAATTCACAATGAAGGTTTGATCAAGGCTTAGGCGTGAAATGGTAGCTTATGCGTAAGCAGGAGAGATATGGCGCTGAGACGCAAGCTTGTGCGTGGGATCCTTACTGCGCGTCGAGAAATATTACGGCAGAGGGAGGAGAGACCTTATGCGTGGAGCTTACGCCAGAAGCGCATATAAAACAACACGTAAGGCTTACTCGTAAGAGTATACCTTATGCGTAGAGTCCATTGTTTATGCATATCCTTCATAGGATACGCGTAATCCCTTTGTAGAACCTTACGCGTGAAGATTTCTCTTACGATAACATGCTACATGGTGATCCTTGTCGCGAGATTGCTAATAACCTTGATTCTGAATTTTCACTTGTAACAACTGAAATAAATTCATCATAGTATCAATATTAACACATACATTCATTGTATAACATATCATGGCATGAAAACTCATCAACAAGCGGTTTACGGCGTAAAGAACCTTATCGTAGGCCAAAACCCTAATATTTCGAGAGATTACTGCGTAGATTTTTAACCATCGAATTGAACCAAAGTTTTACGGTAGTTCTAAGATGTCATGAGTGATATAACCAAGTATTAACATCGATTCGCAGTGAATCAAAAATACCCATTCTCAAGAACATTAAACCCAATCTCTAATTCTCAAAGCTTAGATATTATCAACTCACTATAATATCAACCTCACGCAATAATCTTTATTACCAAAATGTTCATATGAAAACACCCAAACCACGTGATAAACCCTAGTTTTCCAGATTCAATCAATTCGTGTTTACGTGTAAGTTTTGAGGATAAAATGGTATTATTGATGTTTTAAAAATGTTTTGACACAACCTTTTAACCACAAACACATACCAATGATTAAGTGTTCTTACATTTACGCGTAGAACACAAAAATCACAATATCTCAAGATTTAACCGTTGGATTTATGAAAATTTAAAACCATTGTTTAAAACTTGTTATAAACACGAAATCACTTCTGATTGATGATCCAAACAGATTTGTGGAGCGATTGTTGTGCGTGGGATTAGATAGTTGTGTGTAATAAATGTGAAGTGAAAGTTGGGTGGAGAGTATATTAGAAAATACTTTAAGCTTTTGGCGGTTTAGTCCCTCCACCTTTTCATTTTCATCCAAAGCCTTTTAACTTCCATTTTGGTTACCAAGCGAAGAATACTTGGAAATAACTTTGACTGACACTCCCCTCGACTTAAGAAATAATGAAAGGTTATAAATTTTAGTCCGAGGAGTGTCGAAACCGAAATGTGACCACCAATATTAAAGAAACAACCGGGATAAGATAAAATGCAAGTACAAGGTTATTTTGAAAGCTTAAGAATTAATTTTCTCCCCTCAACACTTGATCGAAAAAATACTTGAATTTTGAAAGATTTGAGTGTTGACGAAGATATGTACTTGCCATGTTTGAAGGAATATAGATAGAAGAATATTTTTTTGTTTTATCGATTTTCTATTTTGTATTTTGTTTTAGAAAAATTATTTACAAAAGAGATTTTGGTGTTTGACTGGTTTTAAAATTTGTTTTAATAGTTCATCCGAATCCTCTTGAGTCGAACACCGCATACCAATCCGGTGGACCAACTCATTAAAACTAGCGGGAGGCAAGGCTTTGGTGAGTAGATCGCAATGGTGTATTCTGTCCCCCAAGTATAATTCAATGTACCTGCTCCACGTGGTCCTTGATGAAATGATAGCAAAGATCGATGTGCTTAGATTTGAGTGCTAAACCGAGTTGCGAGATCGCATATAGCACTCCGATTGTCATGATACATCGGGATTCTCAAATACGTAACCATAGTCTTTGAGTTGTGTTCTCATCCGGATGACTTGAGCACAACACGCCGACATGGCTACATATTCCGCTTTGGTTGATGACGATGTACAATCGCTTCTTCGATTGCGGGACACCGGTTTATCACCAAGAAATTGTAGTGCTCTGAAGTACTTTTAGTCGTGAATCTAAACATCTGCGTGATCGCGATCGAAAAAGTGATTAGTTCAAAACCGTGAATCCTTGGATACGGATCCCCAAGTTAATGGTTCCCTTGATGTATCGGAGGATTCTTTTAGCCTTAGAGAGGTGGGTTTCAGTTGGTCATTTAGCCCCAAGTTAATGGTTCCCTTGGTGATTTTATCTTGTCAAAATCTTTTATAAAAATCTGTTTTTTAAACAAAGTTGTTAACTTTTAACATTATTTTAGTGTTTAACAGTTTTTTTATTCAAGTTTTTTAATGTATCATTTATGGTCAAAATTTGTTATGGGTCAAGAAAGTCATAAACTGCTTTGTATCTTGTATGTTCACAAACAGTTTCATTCATTTTTTTACTCGTATAACATTTTTGTACCATCTCGTGAATCGTTTTGGTGGTCAAATGGCATGTTCTAGTGGTCAAATGGGTAATATGAAGAATCTTTATGCAGTATTTTCGGGGTTTCTCAAGACTGGTCTGAATCTGGTCGGAAAAAGCACACCGGAAAAAAGTCAACACGGGTCAAAACCCTATTTCTATTCCTAAAGATCTACAGAATAGTTACGAGTAGCTTGGAAAGCTACTCGTGAGTGCTCATGATAAGGCTTACGCCTATAACCGCTTACGCCTAACCCGCTTACGCATAACGGTTTCGCTTATGCATAAGATCCATTACGTGCGTAAGTAATCTTGTTTCTTGTAAGAAATCTTGTTTACGATAAGGTTTTCTTTGTTTGGTTCAAGCGACTTACGAGCAAGCAAGTAAATAGAAATAAGATGAAGTTAAAGACTAAGACTACAATGACCTCGACCAAACCCAAAATACCATCTAAACTCTTATGACCTCGGTCTTTTAAAACATCATTGGTCAAATCTCACAACATGTGATCTAATAACTCATTCAACCTCTAACTTACATCCACCAATATCATGTCACACTAAGACATGAACCACGAGACTATACATGTGTTCACTCGACCATATTCAAAACATCAATTTTCTTTAAGATCTGGTTCTCCTCTCAATTGTGTGATCAATTACACGTCCTAAGACATGAACCACGAGAGAAATTAACCGTCATCGATCCTATGTTTGAGAAGCTAAGCTTCAATTACTATCTGAATCCCATTAAATTGAACAACAACAAACTTGTTGTCATTCAATTTTGATTAGCTTATAATTCAAAACAATAATAACGTCAACTAAACAAATCCTACCTGTGAAGAACCTTCTAAGCCGAATCTTTTATTCAAAATTTCAAGGGGTTCGTTGTTTCTTTGAAGTTGCAATCTATTTTGGATCAGATAAGCAATCAAGGTGTTCGTTAATTGAAATAATCATGGGGTTTATTGATTATGTCTCGAGAAATTGATTGAAATGAGATGCATATGATGTGATGGGGGCGGACTGATTTTACAGTTGGGGTGAAGGATATAGTCTGCGTTTTTGTGATGAGAGGATGTGGAGGCGATGTTTTATTGTGTGAGATTAGGTTTAGAAAATGTAAGTATTAGGGTTAACGAATGAATTAAAGTGGGGTGTACAAGTATTTTATAACCTTAATACTAGGGTTGTGTTTCTGTTGGATCGAGTGTTGTTTGGATTTGGATTTCGTTGTACCAATTGGATCGGGCTTCACAATTGATGCTTGGGTCATGATATTGCTTATGAACTAGATTGGGCCGGGAATACTAAAGCAGTACAAGCCATATGGTAATATCATTCAAATGTCTTTTAAAATTCACTACTATCAATTGTATCTTTATACATTGAGTGCAATTTCTTGGTACAACATTTGGTAAGCAGTGGTATTTTGGTGTTATGAATATTCACGAGGATACATCTTTGACAAGATCGGAAACCATTATCAAGTTCATTTAAACCGTTACTAAGGCTAACTTTTGAGCATTTAACCGTAAGATGTGACTACGGCGATAATTCATTATTATTTATTTGAGGTTGAAGTGGGATATCATGGATGCGTGTACTTAGTATCCGAAGATATCGGGGTTGGTTGGATGCATGATTCTTGAGATCCTTTTCGAGCTTTAACAGTTACGAATGACAAAGACTTGAGTTATCTAGTTGAACCAGATGTAAGGAGTTACGTTGTTGTGCTCATGACTTATAACTATCACTTTTAAGGAGTTACGTTGTTGTGCTCAAGTGTCACACTAAGGTGTGGATAATTTGAGAAACTTTAAGTTTACCTTTTTCGATGAAGTTAAGAAAAAGGGTTCTTCGTCGACAATAGTGCAAGTTTAAGTCACAAGTTGGGGTTATTCTACTTGAGTCTCAAGTTCGTCATATTGGGTTCTCTCCATCGATGAGTCACTACAAAAGCCGTCGAGAATGATAATGGGGTCGGTAAAGAGTTAGTGAGAAGAGTATACACAGTAGAAGTCTTATCGACAATTGATTTTCACATAATATTTATGGTACTTATGATTGTTCGATTACTTGGACATACATGGTTTCATTGTCTCCAATTCATCATCAACATCGTGGCGTATGATTACGATTCATTGAAAACATCGAGGGAAGAGATTATAGGGTGTGCCTTCCTTTGATGTTTTTGTATTTTTATAAAACCTCTCCTTTCATGAATTTCTTCAATCGGGGAAGAAATGAGACGATCGTGGTTCAAACGTCTCACTTTGGTGTTATCGTCTCACTTTCAAAGAGTTATTGTGTAGTTACCTAAATATGATGTTGTGATGCCTCACACACGGTCATTTTATCAAGTAATTGCGATTCACGTGTAACTATTATTCC